>JAWZYV010016001.1:0-49337 GCA_038373885.1 Cheiracanthium punctorium
TTGTTGGGTAGCATGTGGCAGACCAGCCGCGTGAAGAGCACGTCTTCGTGCCTGTTATGGAACCATGAGAACGTGTTGTGGGCACTCGGGATTTCTCCATGTGTTGCTAGGTATTTGCTGGTGCTGAAGTGTGTCATGGTTTTTTGGTGGAAAGTCCTTGTTATGGCTGCGGTGACGTCTTCGGGAGCCACCCACTCTAAATGTATGTCAGAGGGCTGGGTGTCTCTAGCGGCTGCATCCGCCCGTTCATTTAAGAGAATGCCCCGGTGACCCGGGGTCCAGTAGATTTGTAGGCTGGGAACCATCTGAGCAGCCACTGTCAGCTTTTTGTAGAGACGCTGGATCACGTGAGGGGATTTGTGATTGCACGAGGACAACGCTGTAAGAACCGACAAGCTGTCGGTAAGGATGATCGTTGGGGTGTTGCTGCATAGAAGTTCATCCAGTGCTGAGCAGAGCGCTAGGGCTTCTGCCGTGAAGATGGAGTTAACGTTATTGAGGGTGTAATGGAATTTCCTGTGTAGGGTGCAACCACCAATGGCGGTGCTGTCGTGTATTTTACTTGCATCGGTCGCTATGAAATTATGGGTCGCCCTGAGCGGATCGAAAAAGGTGTTAAAAAGGTTTGAAACTGCAGGGACACAGAGCTGTTTATTTTGGAAGGACAGGCCTTCAGTGACCACGGACCAAGGGGCCGGAGAGAAGAAAGGGGAGGGGGCAGCTAGAATGAGGTGATCGACTTTGCATTCGTAGTCTGCCAGGAGACTAGTGAGATCGGGGAGGAGGGGGAAGCGAGACGTCGGAGCATGGTAATCATTCCCATAAAGGAAAGACCACAGGGGCGACAATGGTCCTAAGGAGATGTGCTTGATCCAAAATTTGGTTGTGAGAACCTTGATTCTGTCGTTGACACTGAGGGAGTTGGCATGTTTAGTCAGGACGAGGTTGGGGACCCACCTAGGGAGGCCAAGCGCGATACGTAGGGAAGTATTTTGAATGACTTCCAGACTTTTAATCAGAGAGGGACACTGGGAGAATAGAGCCGGGGCACCGTAGTCCAAAAGGCTGCGAATGGTGCCGTTGGCTAGTTTCACTAGGTGCGCCGAGCGGGCCCCGTAGTGGCGAGACGAGAGCACTTTTAGGATGTTAATCCGTTGGAACGCTTTTTTCTTAATATAGTTGATGTGAGTACGGAGACCCCCATGTCTCGAGAAATGAAAGCCGAGATATTTTATAGAGTTCGACCATTCTATGAGACCCCCCTGTATAGAAAAATTCACATGGCTTTCCCCACACCTTCGAGATAGGTTAACAGCCCGACATTTTCCCGGGCTTACGGAAAGTTTCCAATATCGGCACCACTGGCCGATCCGCAACAGGGTCTGTTGTAGTTTTCGCTCGCAGGTACCGAGGTTGTGGTCGGCACAGTATAGGAAGATGTCGTCGGCATACACTATACTGTCAACACCCTGTTCCAGGACTTCAAAAAAGTCGTGCATATATACTGTGAACAAGAGGGGGGAGATTACGCTGCCCTGTGGGAGACCTTTGGATAGGGGGTGCAGGCTGGAGACCGTGCCCCTCCAAGCCACCTGAATGTGCCGCTCCAGTAGGAAGTTGTGTATCCAGCGAAGGATCCGGCCCTTGATTTGTAGTTGGGCGCATTTGGAGATCAGGCCGTCGATGTAGACTGAGTCGTAGGCCGCATGTATGTCCAAAGAGACCCCAAGGAAGTACTTCTTGTTGTTACGTGCCATGTGGAGATCAAGGTTCAGTTTGGTCACCGCCGTCTGGCTGTCCCTGAACTGCAAGAAACCGAAGTGGCGAGGATCCACGGAGGGATGCGCGAGTAAGAAGTGGTGTAGTCGCTGGCAGATCATGCGTTCTTGAATTTTGCACATTACTGCCGTCAGGGCGATGGGACGGTAAGACGTAGCAGCGTCGGCTGGCCTCTCCGGTTTAAGGATCGGTAGTATCCGAGAAGTTCGCCAGGCGGAGGGGATTTCGCCCGTGTCCCAGATTAGATTGTATAGCTCGAGTACGAGTTTTAGGGAATGCGGATTTAAGCCCTTGAAAAGGCGAGCGGATATTTTGTCAGCGCCCGGCGTGGTGACTTTGGTGGAGTGAATCGCTTGTTGTAATTCCTTGATAGAGAAGGGCAGGTTTAGGGGGTCTGTTTCCTGGCCGCCATAGTCAATGGGAAGAGGTTCATGTTGGTCCGAGTAGCTGAAGGATTTCGCCAATATTTCTGCCTGGGCCTGGGCAGAGGCTATAAGGTTAATGCCATCTTTAATCAGAAGGCGGGAGGAAGGGGGCGAAATAGGGCGAGAACGGAACTTGCGGAAAATCGTAAAGAGGAGGTGGCCATCACGCGACGCACGGCACGAGCGGTCCCAGAAGGCACGCTTGGCCTCTCGAATGACCTTTTTGAGTTTTGCAGACAGCCGTTTGTACTTGCGCCAGTATTCCATGGAGACCAGAGTGCGAGATTTTCGGAGGAGGAATTTCTTTTGACGTCGGAGGTTCTCGCAGCGAGCCGTCCACCAGGGGGGAAACCGGTTCGGGCTGTTCGACGGATGATAGGTATGCGCCCGAATGCTGGAGGAGACGATGTCCAGGAAATATGGAAGAGCAAGGGCAGAGAGATTTTGTAAGGCGTCGTTGACCTGACCGCAGATCTGATTCCAGCGGTACAAAGGCCGCGGGGGGGGAGACGTTGGGAGGCTAGAAATCCAGAGTTGGATGGGGAAATGGTCGCTGTCAAACAGGTCGTCGCAAACCTGAAGGGAGAGAAGGTCATAGATGTCCAGAGAGCAGAGGGACAGGTCGATAAGCGAGGAGGAGCCGTTTGGAGAAACATGGGTTGGGGAGGAGGAGTTCAGCAATACAAAGGGGCTGCCAGAGAGCCACTGGCAGAATTCCTCACTCACTGGGGTGGAGGTAGGAGAGCCCCACCACGGGTGATGTAGATTGAAATCACCGAGTAACAGGCTTGGACCTTCGAGGGAGGAGATATCGCTGGTGTTAGTTTGGTTTTCGTATGATATTTTGGGGGCGGTCGCAGCTAGTTGAAATTTATGTCATATTACAACTGACCAGTGGCGGCTCCTCCACTTGAGCACATGAGAACGTGAACCCCCAGAGGAAAAACTAAAGAATAAACACATTAAAAAATTAAATAAAAAAAAATATATTAAGTACAGATTTTTGTGAATTTAAAACATGAGTTTTACTCTTCCCCACTCCCCACTATTATTAAACGCGTTTATTATAGCTAACACACTGTATCGTAGGCTACTACAAGATAATCTTTCGTTGCTCGCACGTGCGATCGGCCCGAGTGGCCTTTTCAACCGGTCTCTGAGGATAGACACCGAGAGAGTGAGTTGCGGGGGAAGCGTGGCGCTTCGCTCGCACAAATTTATTGTGCTCACAGCAGATTTTTTTGCCGTTCTCTCCTCTGGATTCTCTATTGGCTTGTTGTGTTCGGTTAGTTAATCCATTTTTTTTTCATATTCTTATCATTTTCTTAATTTTTATGATTTTTCACTACAGTATTTTTTACGAAATAGTGTAAATAATTAAGATTGGAGTCAAATAAGTGTTTCGGATCTACAGCAACGACATTTTTCAATGTCACCCTTTGAAAAAAAAAAATTGAAAGAAAAAATCAAGACAATATTTTTGCTAAAACTTATTTTAGCGACGAAATGTAAGATCAAAGAGGACTTGTTTTCTTTCAGTTGCGTGCATTGTTTTCCTTTAAGTGCTGGAAATGCAAATATAGTTTAACTTGTAAGGTGCGTCGTATCTGCCTATTTAATTTTCGAAATTAATTTTGTGAACCTCCATTTAAATAACCCACGAGCCGCCACTGCAACTGACATTTCTAAACATTTGAATTACACTAGCATGGAGTTACAGATAAGGAGAACAAACGCCATGATATCAAAGCAGCCCAGCTTCAGTTGAGGATGAGCATGGGTTGGATTGATTAGGAGATTATCTTATTTGTCAAGAAAACATTTTCCATAAATTAGGAGTTGATGTATGAATTTTATTAATGATTTATTTATATTTCAAAATTGAAAAAATGTAATAACGCTTTTTAAAATAAATAATCAGAGTTATGTATGCATATTTAAATAGTTTTTTTTTTCTTTTTTTGGTAATCCTCAAGGTTTTTGTAGCTACTTAAACTGCATTTGTAAGATTAATCAATATTTTTTTTTTTAGTGCTTCATTACACCTCACCATCAACTTTTTTGTGACACTAGGAGAAGTTGATAGTTTTATTTAATTATTTTCATAATTTCACTATTCCTGTCATATTATTTAAAGAAGAGGTTATAGGTCTTCTTTAAACAATATAACACAGCCAGCTGTCGTCAAAAAAGGGTCTCTAGATCTGTGGCAGGCGGTGAACGTTTCGATCGTCCGCCATCTTGCTGGTAGTTATGTTGAGCAATGGCAACGGCTGCCCTTTTATCAGCATGGGGCAATCTATCCTGCTGTTCTCGCATTCTTCCATTTTTCATCAGATGCCAGTGTTGTTTAAAAATAATCGTAACCATAATAAAAACATATAAAACATTATTTAATACGGCGGATTAATTAGTTAAAATTTTTTATTTGGGAATACCTTATTCCCCCGTACACGATATATATTTCGGTTACACACATAACCATCTTCAGTCGTTTCTGGATCTCTCACTAATGGCGGCTTCTTTTTATATCTTCTTCGTTTTTCTTCTTGAAAGTTCGATGCATGACGTCATCCCATGATTCGTCGATTGTATGAAGCGTATCGTTGATGCTGCCCTCTGTCGTCATTATTTCTAAGCTCTCACGAATGTAGGCATATATACTATTTTTAAAGTTGGCTATTTTTTTAATATTTTTAAAATCAATGGTAATGGGCTCTTTCAAAGCAAGACGGGCTAGAGCGGTACTTTGTTTCTGGAGGTTAATGTCTTTAAAATGTTCGTTTTTTCGCTCTTTAATTTTCCTTTTTGTAACGCCGATGTAGCAATTTTCTTTATTAGTATCGTTTGACATAAAATTAATTTTATAGATCCCTGCGGTTTCGATGGGGTTGATTGGGTCTTTTTCCGATCTAATGCGCTGAAAGATTGTTTTAGTAGGTTTAATTGGAATACGGAAGTTCTTTTTACTGGCGATATTAGAAAGATATTTACTTTCGAAAGGCGATATTTACTTTCTAATATCGCCAGTAAAAAGAACTTCCGTATTCCAATTAAACCTAATAAAACAATCTTTCAGCGCATTAGATCGGAAAAAGACCCAATCAACCCCATCGAAACCGCAGGGATCTATAAAATTAATTTTATGTCAAACGATACTAATAAAGAAAATTGCTACATCGGCGTTACAAAAAGGAAAATTAAAGAGCGAAAAAACGAACATTTTAAAGACATTAACTTCCAGAAACAAAGTACCGCTCTAGCCCGTCTTGCTTTGAAAGAGCCCATTACCATTGATTTTAAAAATATTAAAAAAATAGCCAACTTTAAAAATAGTATATATGCCTACATTCGTGAGAGCTTAGAAATAATGACGACAGAGGGCAGCATCAACGATGCGCTTCATACAATCGACCAATCATGGGATGACGTCATGCATCGAACTTTCAAGAAGAAGAACGAAGAAGATATAAAAAGAAGCCGCCATTAGTGAGAGATCCAGAAACGACTGAAGATGGTTATGTGTGTAACCGAAATATATATCGTGTACGGGCGAATAAGGTATTCCCAAATAAAAAATTTTAACTAATCGTAACCATTTTTGTTATGGGAAATGACGTGCTAAAAAGTAAAGGATTCTCGTGGAGTTGTGTCACCCACAACTATTTTTATAGAAATCCAATCTATTATTCATGACTGGCAAAAGTCAAAAAATCAGAGTTTGGTGTTCCCAGAGCGGGAACACTGCGCTTTAAATGGTTAACTGCTCCGTCCCTTTATAGAAGGTAATTTTGGCCTCCCATTCGTTGCCGAATAGAATGGTCAATAGCCTCGGACCATTGTAGAGGCGAACGCCTAATCGGCAAGCGCTCGCCTGAGCCGTGCCACCCATGTGTGCGGCGCACACAAGAACCAAATATTAAGGGGCGCCTTGTGGCATCCCTCGGGTTAGGAAACTGTAACCCAATCATTTAGTCTATGTGGTAAAACTGTCAGCACCTTTTATTAAAATGAAATGTTGATGATGGAAGTTAAAATTGGGAATATTTCCATCTGAATGAATCCAGTGTTTTTTACTACACCGTAGTGATTTAAATTATCTATGAATTAAAAAAAGCAGTGGTTGCATTGACGGCTTGTGGGTTATTTAAATGGAGGTTCACAAAATATCGAAAATTAAATATGCAGATACGACGCACCTTACAAATTACAATAGATTTACATTTCCAGCATTTGAAGGAAAACAATGCACACAACTGAAAGAAAACAAGTCATCTTGGGTCTTACATTTCGTCACCAAGATAAGTTTTAGCAAAGGTGCTGTCTTGATTCATTTCATTTCAATTTTTCTTTCAAAGGATAATATTGAAAAATGGCATTGCTTTAGCTCCGAAACACGTCTTTTACTCTCATCTTAATTATTGACACTAGTTTGTAAGAAAATAATGTAGTGAAAAATGATAGAAATAAAGAAAATGAAATAAAAACTAATTAACTAACCGAACGTAACAAACCAAGATAAAATCCGGAAGCGATATTTAAAACAAACAACAACAAAAACAAAACAAAAAAAAAACGGCTCTGTGTGCAAATTGAAAATGATCGAACGGAATGATTTCATCGGTGGCGTACTTCTTTCCAACTGTCTCGTCTTCTGATCCCAGAGAGCGGTTCAGTGGGAAAATTTTCCATTCGCACGTGTGACTGATTAAAGACTGTGTTGTAGTAACCTACACTACAGTGCATTAGCTATAATAAGCCTATTTAATAATAGCGGAGATAGAGAATAAAACTCACGTTTTAAATTCACATCAGAGACGGCCCGAGGGGCGTGCGGGGCACCAGGCGAAGCGCAAGAGCGGGGCCTCTTCTCTATCATGTCTAATGAGATAGCAATAAAATGGCCCAGGAGCCGGGCCTCTTCTCTATCGTGTCTTATGAGATAGCAATAAAATGGCCCAGGAGCCGGGCCTCTATAAGCGCGGGGCCTTAGGCGATCGCCTACATTCGCACCCCCTTTGGGCCGGCCCTGTTCACATAAATCTAGAAGTGTGCTTAGTATTTGTTCTAAATTAATTTTGTTAATGTTTTGTTGTGTATTTTTGTTAATGAAAATATTAAAGATTTTTAAAAGTTTTATCTTTGGGGGTTCACGTGCTCAAATGGAGGAGCCGCCACTGAGCGGTTGTCGTCGCTGTTTCCGTTGACGATACAACCGAGATCGCGTGACTACCCATGTAGGATCGTAATAAGAAAGGGCATTATATCGAATTTTCTTTTTCTGAACTTTCAGAATTAAAAATAAACAAATATAATCACCGTCAGTGTTTATGGATGACTTAATAAAGAACTATCGTGTGTTCTCGGAAACAAGAAAACGAAAGTAAACAAACGGGTTACCAAAGAATTATATTTTTTGGCACCAATCCCGAGTTAGGCGAATTTAACCTTTCTTAATTCCAAACAGCGTAAATGGAAGAAAGCAGAAATTCGCACTGTGTTTGGCGCTTTGGCAAAATGCCAGGTGTTTACTCATCGCGCGTGCAATTGTTTAGTTTCGTTCTCTCGACTCGGCGAACGCGCTATAGTTCTAGTACATATTGGCAGAGTATTTTGGAAAAAACGCTCTACATATGAAAATATTAACGATTTTTAAAATTTTTGAATCGGTTGACTAGTTGTTGCAGCTCATTCAGCTTCAATAGCAAAAATATTTCCAAACTTTAGATTAACCTTTTCAGACCCTGCGTCCACAAAAATCGCCTGTAGTATCGTACAGCATGGATGTCCTAATTTGTGCACTTGAGGCTGTTCTAGCTGAAAACGGAGAATTTCGGTTGACTTTCTCTCAGGATAGGAAATAAACTCATAATCGCATGACTATGCGAATTTTTAGAATGTCTCCTCTAAAACTATACTGTGAACTGATATTCAGCTAAAATTTGATAAGTTATTTAATTTTTTAAAAATAACTTGACAATTTTTCAGAGAATTACTTATTTTCTTGACTTTCTATCACGTTCAGAAATAAACTTACCATGTTATAATTATGAGAATTTTCAGAATGTTTTCTCGGAAACTATATTGTGAACTGTCATGGAGATAAAATTTGAAGAACTATTTAATTTTTTTTTAATTGTTAAACTTGGCCCCTTTTTCCAGGTGAAGGCGTTTTTGATAGACTTTCACTAAAGATCAATAATAAACTTACAATGCCAGAATTATGAAAGTGTTTAGAGTGTTTCTTCAGAAACCATACTGTGAACTGAAATAAATCTCAAATGTGAAAAGTTATTAAATTTTTTGAAAGAAATTATTAAACTTTGCACTTTTTCAGAGAAGTCCACTTGTTGGTTAACTTTCACTCCAGATAAGAAATAAAATAAGAATGCTAGAACTATGGAATTTTCTAGAATACTTTCCCGGAAACTATACTGTGTACTACTGCAAATTTAAAATCTGAAGAAGTAGTCAGTTTTCATAAAAAGAAAAACACTGTTTTTTAAATTTAAACTGAAAATTGGCAGACTAAAAAATTTTAAATCAATCGTAACTTTGGAATATAAATTTGGATCACTTCATATTACATTTAAGAATGTTTTGGGGCTGAAAACGTACTACATTTTGCTTTCATAAAATTTATAATTTTCTGACTCGTAATCGCTTAGAATCACTAATGTATACGAGTTCTTATCAAGATTTAAAAAAAAAAAAAAGTAAAAGAGCTATAGAAAATTTCATAATGTTTCTTCTAAAACTACGTTACAATGTTTTATGAACATTAAGTTTACATGAGCAATTTAATTACAAAACACAAATAAATAAATATGGCATTTCCGACTGGAATTCAAAGAATTTAGCACTTTTATCACGTTTTAACCTAATTTCATTCTATATATAAGAAATCAACTTTCGCTCCTCTCTAGTATTTATTACAATATTTTACACCAAGAAAAATCCATTTTATCATTTCAATTTTAGAGTGTTAATTTCATTTCTAAAATTCTTCAGAGATCTACAAAGATTAAAACTACCAATTGTTTCCATTAAATAAATAAAGATGGCGCTCTATGTATCCTTGAATCTCTAAACCACCCATTTTTTAAAAGCTTTCCCCCGATTCTTATGACAACGATCACTCTTCAGGTGAAACACCTTTAAAGAAAAAGACATTTTCCCCGAAAATCTAATAATCGGGATTTTTTATTTTATTTTTAATTATTTTTCATATTTTAAATACGCACCGAAGTGCTATATATTAAGAGTATAATAATCCATGCATCAGCCTTATTTGTCTTTCTCACTTCATTACGTTCGAAAGATTATCATAATCTTTGTGTAAGCCCTATTTGTCTTGCTTACTCCATTATGTTAGAAACTGTATCACAATCCACGAGCGTAACGATTTGTCTTCCTTGTTCCATAAAACACTTCAGATATCTTAATAACAAGGGAGAATGTAAAGAACATGTAAATAAGTCTGATTCTTAGTGCATCTGTTATACTTTTAAAAGTAGTATGCAGGGAAACAGGACTCCAAAAAAGATTTGTAAGCTGGCAGAAAAAACCATTCAGGTCACGGCAAAATCTTAAATTTTCGTATTTCCTTAATAATAGTAAATAGCAGTTGCAGTTTTTTCCTTAACTTTCACAAAATTAAATCAATAATGCAATGAGAAAAACAAACAGAAAAAAAAACCACCTCTTCACTTTTGTTGTAACCATACTGCAATTTCATATGTAACCTTAAAATACATCTGAGATCGGAAGAAATGTTCAAAGTAATAGTTTTAAATACACACAGCTAAACTTGACGTGAGAGCTGAAGAAAGAAAGGGAATGACCTGCCAAAGAAAAAGCGAATTCAATTATTAGATTTCCATATCTAGCCAAATTGCTTTGTCCTTTCATACTAGGCTTAATTTTTTTTTTTTAATCTAACATGCTTATAAATACGTAATAAAATATTTTCCAGCTATACAAACACACACACACACACACAAAAATAAATAAATAAAATTTAAAATTGAAATGAGGTTTATCGGTGTGACGTCATTTTTCCACCAACACGTGACCTTTCGGCTGTGTTGATGAGTAGCCCTGTAATCTGATTGGCTGAAGTGAATATTTTCCATCGACACGTGGCTGAAATAGCCTCGTCTCAGTATAAGTTTTAATATGTTAGCACTTTTTAATGGGAATCTTTGGAGAGATATCTTTTTGCAGACATGTACAGGTTCCAGAGATTTATTGAAACTTTCGTAGGCAGCACAATACAGAGGCATAATTATTACTTTTTTGATTTTGCGCTTATTACCAGGAGTCCAGCACATAAGCCTATGGAGAAATGGTTATTTGCTTTCCACCGTCACGTGACTTTTATAGCCTCGAACCCAAGGAGGAGATATCCTCCATTGAATTTGCCAAAATTATCATTCTAACTTCGATTTTATAAAAATTCTTTCTTAAATAAATCCTTCATTGATCTTGTTTAATCCCTAATAAGTAAAATTTTAAATCATTATACAGGGTATCCCAAAAAGTGGGTAATCGGCTTTAATTTTTTTAATCTATTATTGATAGTGGGCAATGTAAATTTAAAAAATGTTGAAAATAAGGTCGGAAGTAAAATACCATTAAGAAAAAAATTACAGTAAAACTAAAAAGAAAGAAAGGGACCTGCCAAAGAAATTATTAGATTTCCATATCTAGCCAAATTGCTTTGGCCCTTTCATACTAGGCTTATTTGTTTTGTTTTTTTAATCTAACATGTTTATAAATACGTAATAAAAATATTTTCCAGTTATACAAACACACACACACAAAAAAAAAAGTGTGTGCGTGTAATCTTTACGCGCGATTGAAGTAAAACTTCTTTGACGTTTACGATAAATATCACTGAAGTTATTAAACTTTAACTTAAAATAAATACAGTTGACTCTCTGTTTAACGACTTTCAAGGAGCCGCGAAAAATCGTCCTTAAACAGAATTTGTAAAAAAAAAAAAAAAAAAAAAAAATTCCCTTCACACTTTACAGGCTTAGGACTGTCAATATATTTCCTAATATATTGGCGTGTTTAAAAATGTTTTTTTTTATTACTATTATATTATTTTATTCACAAAAAATATTTTAAGTTACATAAAAGAAATACAAACAAACAATACAATAAAATTATGTTTTTAAAAAATCTAAAAGTGTTGATTGCTTCATTTTTCGCCTTGTTTTTGGTATTCTGTCTTCCAGATTTTCTAAAATGGTAAATGTGTCATTTTCCATGTTCGATGAGATGATATAGCGTCGGAGAACATCTAGAACAGAAGTCGCATCTGTGTAAGACTGTGGCGATGTCTCATCCGTATTCTCAATTTCATTTTTGTCGTCTGACACTGTGTTTTCATTTCGTATTTCTACTGTATTTCTGTAATCAGCGGTCGAGTAAAAGTAAAACTTTTCTCTTTTCTTTATGCATTTTTGCATCAAATTTTCTAATCCAGTCAATAAAAATCGATGATGTCATCCATGCTTTTGTGTTATTCTGGTATTCACAGGGTTTCTTATTGATGTTCTTAAAACACCTTGGATTCTTTGATTTGCCTATAACTAGAGGTGGAAGTTTCTCTGATCCATCAGCATTAGTGCATAGTAAAACAGTCAATCGTTCCTTACTGAGTTTTCCGCCAAAGCATTTCTCGCTCTTATACGATAAAGTTTTATTAGGCATCATATTGTAGAATAGGCCAGTCTCATCTGCGTTGAATATGTTTTCTGGTCATATCCATCTAATATCCCTTTCAGCTCTATTTTCCACTCTTCCACAATTTTTTATCTACGGAGCCACTTTTACCCGATATGCTTTTGAATGCAAGTCCATATCTTTCTTTGAATTTTGCTAGCCAGCCAGCCGAAGCCTGAAAATTTTGCATTCCAAACTTTTCTGCCAGAAGAATAGCATTTTCTTTAAATATCACACCGCAAATTGGAATGTTGGATGCTCTTGCTTCATGAAACCATTCTAGGAGTGCCTTATCAAAACTCTTCTGATCGGCTACATTGAATTTTCTATCATTTGGATTTGGATCCCAAACCAAACTGTTTTGTTGCTTCAAGAATTTTTTCTTTACATGCTAAAATACCCTTGAGAGTAGCCTCAGGTATCTGAAATTGTCTTGCGAATTAGACTTTTGAAATTCCAAAACTTTTCTCCCACTCTTCAATTATTTTCACCTTTTCGTGTAGCGTAAGATGTTTTCGCTTTGATACCATTTTTCTCTGCTCGCCTTGTGTTCGTACGAATATGAGCTGCTACACACAATGAATTTTCTAAAATGAACACATAACCAGAGGCGCAGAGAGCCAAGTGGTGGCCCCAGGGATAAAATTTTTGGGGTCCCTTTGTAATCCTTTTGCTGTAGCTTAGATTAATCATTTATACCTAATTAAAATTATTAATCATTTAAAGAAACTTTAAATTAATTGTAATTGGAAAATAATTAATAGAATAAAAAATTATTAATTTAAAAGAGTATTATACTTCAATAAACATCCATGCTCTAAAAAATACCAACATTTTGTTTTGAAGGTTTCGTCACCTCCATAGAGAAACTGTACTTGAAACGTTAACATTTTTGCATGGCATGTTTCCTCAGTATTGAAAAAAACAATATTTGTATTCATACTTCCATGCAAGCAGGCAGCCAAAAAAATTTCAAAAGCCCCAAAAAGTGGAAATTTCAAAATTTCTCATAGAAAGTCTTGATCTTTAAACATTTCGTTAAGGCAAATTCAAAATTTCGGAGGTTGGGTGAGCCCATAGTCTCTCCTCTGGCTATACCCTTTCTTCCACTATTTAACAATGTGTCTCGGGAAAAAAAGAAAGGATTTCTTGTTAAATGAATCTTTCCTACTTTTAGTTATGGCAAACCGTTGAATAACACCATAAATGTCTACTTTTCTTGCAAAAAAAGACTCAATCGCTAACACTCGTCCTTTTATGCTCTAGCAGTGGTTTATGCTATCTGGGTTTTTGTAATTTCGTTCAAAAATTAATTTGAAACATCCGGGGACATAAATTGGACTTTTTTTTTGTACAAAATTGACAACACACAATTAAGTATCATATAAACAGCAAAAGCGTGGACCCTACACAAGCTGAGGCCCTGGGGATTTTTCCCCTGCTCCCCCTCCCTCTCTGCGCCACTGCACATAACCAAACACCTGCTTCTTGGAAGGAGTGAGAAAGGGTTGCTATTGCACAGGTCAGCTATTGTAAGTCATATGACAACAGGGAGAGTCAATTGATTGATTTGACCACCGCACCAAGAGCTCCGTGAAGGATAGCCCATCTTCCGCTAAACAGTAATCCCGGAATTCCCCTCCCCCTTTCTCTCATTGCAACAAGTCTAATTCAAACATTGCAAACATCAAGGAAAGTCCTATTCTGTTATTGAAACCAAACTTGTTCGCCCACAGAAGGTTCCCCAGTTGCAGATAAGAAGTTTTTTTTTTTTTTAAAAAAGAAAAAAAAAAGTTTATCATGCAGAAGAAAAATCGTCGTTAAACAGAAACAGCATCGTCTCTAAGAGATTTTTTATGTTGGAGGGTTCGGGACTTTGGAATATCGTCTTTAAATAGAGATCGTCGTTAAATAGAGAGCCAACTGTATCATATTATAATTAAATTATATTTATTATTCATGTACTTTACAAAGATTATATAAATGTTATATTCATATTATTCATTGGAAATAGGAACTTGAATGTCATCATAATATTTTATGTATGAAATTATAGGTTTGCATTAACTATACTGTGAAACATAAATTTTACTCTCTAAATTTGCTAACTTTCTTGAAAATACAGCATCTATCGTTGTACCGAAACGCATTGTTGATTGAAGTCGAGAAGTATTCATAGTTCGATCCAATTTTTCTTTTTAAAAATCAACTGACGGCCGAGATTCTTGGTAGCGAAAATTAACATTAAAATCTCCAGTAAGAATCACCGGTAATTCATGATAATTATTTAGAATCCAGGAAGTGTCCATGTTGTAGTATTATTCTTTAACTGTTATCTTATACCATTGTTCCGTCGGGAGTTTGGGTTTGAATGGGAGGAATGTCCATAGTCTAGTATTATACTTTAACTCTGTTCTTTAACTGATGTTTTCCTCGGATTGTTGGGTTCGAATGCAGGTAGTGTAAATTTTTTTTTGTGTTTTTCTATCACAGTATTCTTAAGCGTTGATTTCGTCTGCTGGTAGGATTCAAATTACTTATCTGTCCTTGTTTTTAAACTGCAGGTTCTATCTACTGTTTGGGAATGATTGCAGCCAGGGTCCATTTCTTTGTGGTGTTCCATCCCCGTGTTAAACCGTTGCTCCGTCTTGAGGTTGGGTTAGAATCCACGGAGTGTCCATTTGTTATTCTTTTATTTTGATCTTGAAACCCTTTGCAGCCAGTGTTTGTTTCTTTGTGGTGTTACACACCCGTGTTCTTAAACCGTTGTTCCGTCTGGATATCGGGTTAGCATCCAGGAAGTGTCCGTGTTGAACTATTATTCTTTTACTGTTTTCTTAAAATGTTTTCCCGTAGGGTTTGAATCAAAAGAATGTCTTTGTCGTGGTATTTTTCTTTAACTGTGTTCCTAAACTGGTGTTTTCTTCTGTCGGTTGGTATCGAAAACACGTAGGGTCTATTATTGCGTTTTTCTATGGCAGTGTTCTACTTAAACCTTTGTTTTGTTCTGCTGTTTTTGCTCGAAGTAGTATTCTGTTTAAAAATTTACATTTGGCTCATTATTATAAATAACTCAAAAACACGTGAGCAATGTTAAATGATTACATATTATTTAAGTACAGACAAACAATATTTATGTATCATGGCAACCAATCATGTCAAGTGTTTACTCATTTTAATGCCATTGAAAACATGTGAGTAAAGCAACGGAATGCACCATAGTGCCACTATATGTATTCGGTGCGTAGGCCTTGTTTATCGGTGACGGGTTAGGTCGCCGCCTGTAACAACAATGAGAAACAGCCAGCAGGATCGCCACCTATTCAGCGAAAGACTTCACACAGTGGCTCTGACAAGAGCCGGTCCACTTATCCACTGAACAGGGTCATCAGACAAGATCTTGCTTCAAAACAGGTAGGGAGTAATGTCGACTCGCAGGGAGCACAGTCGACATTCTCAGGAACGAATGCCCGAGAGCTGTTCCGCAAATAATTAAACTTATAAATCTTGAAAAAGCTTGTTAAGTGTGACGTCAATATGAAGTAAAAATCACTTGCAATAGCTAATTTTGTCACTCAAATGATTAACTTTTTTGACTCTCGGATATGAAATGTTACTGAAAATAGCGAAAAATCCCTTAAAAATGAGGGAACGGGTGGATTTTCAGATTTTTAAAGTAGCGCAGATTGTTTTCTATATTTTTATACATGATTATGGAAATTTTCAATGGGATCGTACAAACGGTGTAGAAATTATCAGGCTTTTTGTCCTTGATATTGCAATGTTTTTGCAGTCATGGCGGAATGAAGAAGCAAGGAGGAAAAAGATACGTCATTTCCTTTACTGAGCATTACTTCCACCAGAAAAATATCTGAGTTACTCCCTAGTTGCGCCTAAAGAAGTTTTACTTAAAAAAAAAAACATTTTTTAAAATTCAAATTGAATTTGCCAAAATTATCATTCTAACTTTGATTTTATAAAAATCTTTTTTAAATAAATCTTTCACTGATCTTGTTTAATCCTTTCCTTAAAGCATAACTTTAAATCATTATACAGGGTATCCCAAAAAGTGGGTAGTGGGCTTTAATTATATATCTATTAGTGATGGTAGGCACTGTAAATTAAAAAAATTTGGAGTGACTACACTCGACTTTCCAAACACTTACGATTAAGATCATTACCAAGCATTTAAATAAATTTTAATTGATGAAAAATTCAAACATATAGACCAAATTGAAGCTCAATTGAAAGTACCATTTAAACGTTAGTGCACTTTCAAGAATTTCGCCCCCATCGGCCATAATGTAAAAGAAATCTCTGGCGTAGACCTGTAGGAAAACTATAAGTCCTATACACACCAAACTCAATACCGGTCTTGTGATGGTGGTTTATAAATTATGTACCCAAAATGAGCTCAATCGAATGCCCCATTTAGGAGCTATCGTGTTAACTCACATACATCTTATAAAAACAGCATAAATGAATTCAGAAGACCTCAAAACGTATCAATACACCAACATCTCGAAGTCGAATTTTTTCATGATTACAATACTTTCCTTACATGGTACATGTTCAGAAAGTAAAAATGTTGAAAATAGGGTCGGAAGTAAAATACCATTAAGAAACACTGACAAATTACAGTCAAGCCTCGATACAATATTACTTAAACGACTGAATAAAATGATATTCTAGCAGGATGTATCATTATATCGAGGTGAAATAATATTGTATTAGAATTCCAAGGGACCAAAAAATTTTATTCTTATAGAGAGATTTATCGTTGCATCGGATATAGTTATAGCGAGGTTTTACTATAGCGTTAATTTCCAAAAAAATAAACTTTTTTAATTTGTATACGAGCCCTGTTAAAAAAATTCCCGACTATTAGAATATGCCCCATACACTAATGAGGTGATGTATAGATTTGCAGCCTTTCATCATAGAATGTGTCAGAGATATCTTTAGACGAAGATGGTCAGGGACTATATGCAAATTTGAATGTATACGCTTATTGCTAGAGTTGAAAGAAAACTATTTTCTTTCGTGACTTCTATACGACCCCTGAAATGTGATCATCCTACATGATTTTTTTCAATTCGAGAGCCATTGAAAAGTGGTTTAAGTCGGCGTGTTTTTAATATTTCTCTCAATGACACTTTTAAAAATATAATTCTCAAAATTTTATTGATCACCTCATTAGCGTATGGGGGCACAAATTTCACTAATTGGGAATTTTTTTTGTACAGGAATCGTATACAAATTAAAAAAGTAACTGTTTGAAAATTAATGAGAAGCCTTTTTTCTCAAAAGTATCCTATTTCTGACCTTATTTTGAATATTTTTTCAATTGACGTTGCCCATTATCGCTAACAGATAAAGAATTAAAGCCCATTACCAACTTTTGGGTATAATGTCATTTTTAGAAATAAAACAGGTATTTTTGGAATAGTACAAGAAGTCCAAAAAAAAAAAAAAGAAGAGAAAATACTTTTCTGCTTTTAAAAATGTTAAGTCATTATAAAAATTCAATGTTTATTTACAAATCATTTTGCAAATTTATAATGAAGGGAAAAAAAAAAAGAGAAAATACTTTTCTGTTTTTAAAAATGTAAAGTCATTACACAAAATCAACACTTATTTACAATTAATTTTACAGTGTTTTTGTAATAGCGTTTTGTCCCCAAAGTTCCCGCAATTATTTTTTTGTAGTTGGCAACGTTGTCTGATGTGTTGAGAATTTGGTGGGAATCTAAGCTTCGAGTCTGGTATTAGTCGCATGCGGGCAGTCATTGAGGCAGGGTCAGAGGTATCTACTCCTGCACCCTCGTCCAGCAAAAATGGATTCATTTTTGGAGCAGCATTAAATAATCACATTTTGTGTGAAACTGGGTAAAATGAGGCAGAGACACTCAAAATGCTTCAGAAAGCATTCCATGTTAAAAGTTTTTGCCAAGGGGTGGTATTGACAACCATGCACATAGGATTTTTTAAGTTCAACCTAGGACAAAACCATTTTTTGGGGCAATTCAACCCAGGACTTCAGTAAAATCTCGTTATAACATATTTCAAGAGAAAATTAAACTTACTTGTAATTCTCAAAAATTAATTAAAGTGAAATTTTATTGATTTAATTAGTTGTGAAGACTTTTCTTTAATAAAAATATTTTATTCATCAATCTGAAATATTCATAATAGTTTAGTTCATTGTAACGGGATTTTGCAGAATTTTTGAAATTACTTTAGAAAGTAAACTAAAAATGTTACCTTACTGGTACATAGAACATTATCTATTTAACCGTATTTTTCATTAGACATGACTTTTCTCAGAAACTGTTTTGATGACAGAATAACAAACACAACATGGAAGTTCAGAATCAATTTTGACATTTAGGAGATATTTAACATTACATACTGAAAGTCTACCCCTTTTTACCAACCAAATATTTCCCATCATACAAAAAACTCTCTCAACCAGACCAGATGTCCCAAGCAAAGACATCGCAAGCTGAACCAATTTAGAAATGTTGCGACTTTAAGTACTTCTTCAGTCAGTAAGTCTTCTGAAAAATCTTTAAAAAAAGCTTTCCACTTCTTTTCATTAAAAATTTTAAAACAGGATGAAGACCATATGCTCGAATTTCCTTGATGCATCGATTCCTATGAAATCAGTTTATGATGCTGCTTAATCCATGTACTCTCTTGGAAATGGTGTATGCAGCACATATAGGGTCAGATGTTGACATTGAATAAGTGATTTTTGAAAATCATTTTGGGAATTTTTGGGATAAACCTGTATTTATATAATACAAATAAATACTAGTTTGAGATTTCCTGGCAACTTATGACAAAAATAGGAAATAATTAGAAAAAGCTAAGTATTTACATAAAATCACAGATGTCTTAAAGCACATATATTTTACGCAATTCATGTGTCTTTTGTGAACATGTAAAAGTTGAACATTAGATGCTCTAAATGGTATCTATGTCAGAATTTCGCGTTTTATTTGAAAAAGAATTTTTTTACATTTTAGAGGGACGGAAAGTAATGTCTTTTTTATGTATGTCAGTATTTAACCTAGATAAAACAACTGAATCTAGTAGGAAATTCGGCATCTATGCAATTTTTTTTAACATGGTGCAAGATTACACATCATTTTCCAAAATTTGTAAACTAGGAGGGGGGGTGGGGGAATAGGACACCGAAATGTTTCTTTCACAGCTTTCTGTCAAAAAAAATTAGAGGTATCCATAAAGCTCTTGCTGAAAGTACAACACTCTCGAATACCAAAAATTTAATTTCAGGACATGAAACTTGCCCTCTAAGGAGGGTAGGAGGCCACCTATTCTTTTCATTAAATCATTCTTGGAATAAAAAAAATTGTACAACGCAATTTAAAGTAATACAAATCCTATGTTTAGGTTCAGCTTGCATGTCATTATAAACTTGTTGAAAAGTTATTTGTTTGAATTAAATGTGCCATGTGTCAAAAAAAATTTTAAGCTGTACAAAAAAAAAAAAAAAAGGTTCCAAAGATTGCGTATTGTTCAAAAGAGTAACGGCAAAGCACCAAAAATATTAGCCCGAACCCCAGGACGAGTCAGAAGTACCTCAGCTGAAAAGAGTAATGGTTTGGGAGAAATCAGCATACACAAAAATGAGACATAAATTTTAGCAAGAAAAGTTAACATTTATTTAAATTAGAACACTATTGCAATTGTATGATCTCTGACAAACATGATTAACAACTGTATCTCATTGAATAACATACCAGTATTTTAACAGGCTCACGCGTAGCACATTACAAACTCTTTGCAGCAAAAATTTATTAATAACATATATACTTAACTCTGCTTACCAAGGGCACAGGGCCAAAGATGACATTAAGGAACTGAACATTTTAGCTGACATACATGACATTTGATTACTCATGAGAGGCCTCCCACATAACACTTCAATAATAATAAACAGTGATGCGATTTTTTTTCTTTTTTATACTCCTTTTTATTTATTTTTTAGCACTCCAAAAAGGATAGTAAAAAAAATATTACACTGGCAATGATCATAATCTTGCTAAAAAAAAGATTTTTGTAGTTTTAGTAGAATAAAAGAAAAGTAACAAAAAAACAAAAAACGTGGATTAAAAGAAAGTTTAAATAAAATTACAGCATATCGTTTAAGGGGACTGGAAACTAAGGTAAAACAATGTTAAGGGGGTAATGGACATTATCGTCCATGCCAAATGGCGCAAAGAAGGCTACTGTGGATGCATCTGTACGGACGGCAGCATCTCGATGGGGGTTCCGGGCAGGTGAGCACAGCTTCTACGGATCGGACTTGTACGATTGAAAAATTTAGCGAGGAACGAGACTTCACTGATCAGTCCAGCATCAGGACAAAGTCCACATCGTTGGTCAAAGAGCCGAATCCATCAGGATAGGAAATAAAATAAAGTAAGATATCACCTGTGACTGGGACTGCTATCTTTTGCACTCACTCTACATGGCGTGGCTGGTGCACGGACCCTCGTCGGTTCCACATCATTTGGGCAAAGATCAGATGTTAAACGGCCGCAATCGTCACTGTAACATCTCCATCGCTGCTGGTCTGGCAGACACGTCCCCATGTAGCTTGCCTAAAATTATATTAGCATGGATATGCCTTCTGTTTAAGAGGCTCCAAGTCTTCCTTTGCAGGAAGGGGAGAACGAAAAAAAAAAAACGTGCGCTCACTAGCGCTCTCCGACTTCAACTGACTGATCGCCTCCCCGCACCTCGCCACGCTACTGAGCATGCGGCCCTCTTGGCCAATCAGCGATCGCCAGCACATTCGCGTCTTTCGAGAAAGTTCCAGGCCAGACTTGCGCGGGAAGAATGCATCGAGTGTGAAAGGACGCACTCAGCTTTAAAAAATGGCGGTTGGTTTCAAGATGGCAAGAATTTGAAACGTGCGTTATTCGAAACAAAGACGATTGACCGAAACAGTACCTAGGCTAGTAAAAGGTCAAATCACACGGGAAAATGCTCAAAATTAAGAAAAATTGATCTTATTAAGTGCCGAAACATCGCCTAATTATTTGAAAATAAAATAAAATGAAACTTAAATTATGTGAACACAGAAGGGCTTAGCTTAAAAGAATGGGAGGGAAAAGAGGAAAAAAAAAAAAAAAATAGGGCAGCAAACTTGTAATATAAGGAAAACTGACTTTTAAGCTAAAACTTGATAAATAAAATGAATTAAGCAGATATAACAAAAATTATTTAAAGATGAATTTTAAGAAATACAATTAATAATATGACTCAAAAGTGAAATTATTACCATTAATGCACTATTATTGAGGTGAACTATTCATTTAGAGATTGCAAGGTTATTGTACAAATACTTATTGAAAGAAAACTTATTGAAAAACTTATTATTTTGAAAAAAAGTTGCAAACAAACTTAAATATTACAGTATCAATATTAGCATCACATTTGAACACCTCAAATGGAAAACTAACAAACAAATAAAAAGACACCAACTATTTCACAATAATCTTTATCACAATCCGTTCTTATACATGTCACACACATACGATTTTTCTCTTGCGTGGGTAAGTAGATGTCTATTCAAGTTTGACAAGTTAACTCTTTCTGCCATATATCAGATACAAAACAGTTTCTCTGCTGTCTGGGTATGAAAATGCCTATTCAAGTGTTGTTTCAGAGAAAATCCTTTCTGACATACATCAAACACACACGGTTTCTCACATGTGTGGATACGAAGATGTTTGTTTAAGGTTCCTGTATCAGAGAATTTTTCTCACATAATTACACACATTAGGTTTCTCACATGTGTGGATACAAAGATGTTTAAGTTTCCTTTATGAGAGAATTCTTTCTTACATACATCACACACATAAGGTTTCTCACATGTGTGGAAACGAAGATGTTTGTTGAAGTTTCCTTTATGAGAGAATCCTTTCTTACATACATCAAACACACACGGTTTCTCACATATGTGGATACGAAGATGTTTGTTTAAGGTTCCTGTATCAGAGAATCTTTTCTCACATAATTACACACATAAGGTTTCTCACGTGTGGATACGAAGATGCTTGTTTAAGTTTCCTTTATGAGAGAATTCTTTCTTACATACATCACACACATAAGGTTTCTCACCAGTGTGGATACGAAGATGTTTGTTTAAGTTTCCTCTATCAGAGAATCCTTTCTTACATATGTCACACACATAAGGTTTCTCACATGTGTGGATACGAAGATGTTTGTTGAAGTTTCCTTTATGAGAGAATCCTTTCTTACATACATCACACACATAAGGTTTCTCACCTGTGTGGATACGAAGATGTTTGTTTAAAGCTGCTCTCTCAGAGAATCCTTTCTTACATATGTCACACACATAAGGTTTCTCACCAGTGTGGATACAAAGATGTCTGCTTAAGGTTCCTTTAACAGAGAATTCTTTCTTACATATGTTACACTTATAGGGTTTTTCTCCTGTGTGGAGAAGAAGATGTTTGTTTAAGGTTCCTTTCTCAGAAAATCCTTTCTTACATATGTCACACACATAAGGTTTCTCACATGTGTGGACACGAAGATGTTTGTTTAAGTTTCCTGTATCAGAGAATCCTTTCTTACATACATCGCACACATAAGGTTTCTCACCTGTGTGGATAAGAAGATGTTTGTTTAAAGTTGCTCTTGCGGAGAATCCTTTCTTACATATGCCACATACATAAGGTTTCTCACCTGTGTGGATATGAAGATGTTCGTTTAAAGATGCTCTCCCGGAGAATCCTTTCTTACATATGTCACATACATAAGGTTTCTCACCTGTGTGGATACGACCTGTGTGGATACGAAGATGTTTTTTCAAGTTCCCTATCTCAGAGAATCCTTTTTTACATATGTCACACACATAAGGTTTTTCTCCTGTGTGGGTAAGAAGATGTCTATTCAAGTGTTGTTTCTGACAGAATTCTTTTTGACATGTGTCACACATATAAGGTTTCTCTCCATTGTGGATACGAAGATGTAACATCAAGTTCTGTTTCTTATGGAAAGCTTTCTCACATATGTCACATGCATAGTGTTTCTTTTCTTTGCTCATGTAGTGGGGTTTCTTGAAAGTGAGCTGTGCTGAAATGCTTTTCTGACACCCAGTTGTCTCTAATGGCATCTCTCGCACATGATTTCCAGTGTTGGAGAATGGATGCTGAGAGAATGTTTCTTGGGAAAAGCCAATATTGCAGATTTTTACATCCATGGGACAAATAGTAAAAATGATCTAGAGAAAGACAATAATCCAAGGGAGTAATAAGATAATGTTGTCCCGCAGTTCTTTTCAGTGTGTATGTTTTACTGTTTCACTAATCTTTCTTTAAATGTTGAATGATTTTAAGACTCTTCAATAAACAAACATTTTGTATGTATTTATTTTCAAAGTGTTTCTTCTTATTAAGGAAAACTTGAGATCTTCATGATGTGAGGTCTTTTTTCCTTGCATGAAGTATATGACAATATCAATGATGTTTGACAAGGTAAAAGTACAGAGATTTTGAAAATGAACATGTATAGTTTTATATGTCCATCTTTGATCTGTATTCAAACCTGACTGATTCCATACTATACAAAAATGTGTAAGAAGGGTGTTCTCATGGCAGGAAGAAATTATAAAAGCACTGGAATTCTGTAAGAAAATAAATAAAACAAAGTTAATGAAAAATAATTACAAGAAAATGAATTATGATATAAAACTCTGAAATTTTGTAACAAGAATAACATGAAACTTGTGAAAGCATCTAAGACAATAGGTGACAATAGGTGATCTGACAAGAGAGAAAATACAAGGGAATGTTTTACTCTCCCTGAATTCATATATTCTTTGGAAAATTGTGAGATGTTGCTATGTGAAAACCAGGCAGAGTTCATACTCACATTTTAAAATAAAATCCTTTGCGCTTTATAGGTTTTACAGATGATTTTATAGGAATTTCCACGCTATGGAAAGTATAAAAAGAGGATAAATACTGCTTGACTGCCCTACTTATATATTATACGTGTCCTACTCTAAGCTAATTACACTACTAAAACATGATAGTAGTAATAAGAATTATCCCCTTCCATAAACAGTATACATATCAAAGAGAGTCTCATGTTCAATGCACCTATAATAAGTCAGGAATTATGTAAGCGATTTTACAGAGGAGAAATAATTTTTTCGGAACCCCTACACCGACTGACATTTCAGGACAAACTTCTTAAAGTGTCAGCCATGGGCACGAGCAGAATATTTCCCGGGGGGGGGGGGGTGCAAAGACTACTTTAACATATGGTTACCATGTTGGAAAGTGCAAAAAAACAAGGTAAAACACTGCATACAAAAATTCAGGGGGGAGCCATTGGCCCCGCTTGCCCTATGCTGCTGGCGCCCACAGTGTCAGCGCAAGGCTATTGGTAAACTAACGAATCTCGGGGTGGCCATTCTTCTTCAAATAAAAAATTCGAGGACTTTCAAGGACAATTCTTTAAAGAATTGAAGGACTATTTTATCACTAACGCATTTGAATTTCTAGAACTAAGGTTATATCATTCTTTTTGCTTTCATTCTTATCTCATTCCATTAATAGTTTTGTCTGAACATGCCGAAAATTCTTACTATGTCAAAAATACTTAATATTGATCTGATCATACAATTGTGTAGAAGCTGTTGAAATTTAAATAAATATTGCTTCATGCACATATTCAGACCTCAAGTAATTTTTAGCAACAAATACCTTTTTGTACAACAAAACAATTCACAACTGGAAACTAACAATTATCTTTAGATTAACTTTATAACACTTAATAAACAGAAAAAAATGCTAAAAAGTGTGCATATTTACACAGACAGGTATGAGTAGAGGTTATGATCTTCAAACGGTCGAAAGGAAAAAAGCAAATGAAGCATTAAGACCATTTCGAAAAAATCATATGATTTTGATACGTAAACAAATAATAAAAGCCATCTTTGAATTTTAAAAGAGCATAAGTAACAGTTGATAGATGATGATTGGTCAGAAATAATTTATTAGAAAATAACAAAAGTAAAATATTGACATTTTTTTTGAGGATTGAAAATTTTGGTTGAGGGACAATGAAATTGAAGAGATATTTCAGATATAATTTTTTAAATCTCTGTATTGAAGCTGCATTTTCTGTGTTTGTAAGAAAAAGTTAAATTTTCCATTAGTTTTCTCATTTTGAGTACCTTTCATTTTGTAGCAAATTTGTATTTTCCTAGACTTTTTTTAACTATGCACACCAAGTACACATAAATAAAGTATTATACATTCAAAATAATTAATTCAGTGGTTATTTTTATGTACACATACCGGGTGTCCCAAAAATGATTGTTGGATTTTGAAAGCAGGGTCAGAAGCAAAAATTTTGGAAAAAAAATAGGAAAAAAAGGAGAGAAAAAGAAAAAAAAGGAAAAAAAAAAGGAGCTTTTTACTGTTCTTTGGGAGATCAATCTATCTATAAATGCGTGCTAAACAAACTACATAATTAAAAATTTTAACTGTGAATCTTTTCTAAAAAAAATTTAAGAACATGCATTCATAAGTTAGAAATACTGGGTACTCTTTATTAATAAGAATGTAACCATTTGTACTATTATTGTCAAGTTCAAGAGACTTGACAATAATAGTAAAAAGACTTACTCTTTCATTCAAGACTTTTTGTTTTATTATTGAAAAGAAACTATTAAGAACAAACTTTCTGTCAGTCATTTTTCTTTAATTGCTAACAATAAATAAATAAGTTTACATCTATTGCTACTTAGTTATGTTTTTCCAAGACTCTCAGGAATTAAAAAATGAAGCTCTTGTTAAATTAGAGAATTTTTAATTAATATTTAAATTCCATTAACTTGTATCCTTTTCAACATAAAATCACAAATAGTAATTGAAACAGTTGTCACAAGTAAAGTCTCGCCTACAAGATTTTTCTATCAGCTTCAGCTTCTTTTAGTTCTTTTGTACTACTTTCAACTTTTTGTGTTGCTATTTCAATTGCTGTAGTAGCGATCTTCATGTTCGGAATATTTTTTACTTAATTGCATCCTGTAATTTCGTATTGCTTTCTTTAAGGTATGTTTGGACTGCTTGGAGATCTTCCTGCAGACCTTTTACTCTCTCATCAATTTTCTGGTTTTTTTTTTTTCCCATTCTTTTCTTTTCTCCTTTTTACTTCGCTGGCTTCTTTTTCTTTTCATGTCTTCAGTTGCTTTATTTATTGCTTTTTCTTGCGAATAAACAGCATATGCTTTAGTCACAGCATTAAGTAGCTGTTTTGTAATTGCAATATTACTAATGGTACCATTTCTCCTAATGGTATCTTTGACCTGTCGAATTCCAATAATCGCAGCCTCTGAGAGATTATGTCGTTCATAAGACAGAATGCTGCGATTTACAGAAAAACCTCTTTCAACATCAGAATTGGCATGCGACAGAGAAAGGCAATTTTTGATTATAATCGATAAATTTGAATACTTTTCTTGTCCGTTCATCTTATCAACAAGACTGAAAACTTCTTTCCAGTACCCATCAATTGGCTGTCTGTCATCATCAGAACGTTCATTAAAGCTTTTTACAATTAGATCAACTTCGTCATCTAATCTGTAAGCTTGGTATTCCAAAACTGTTTTGTCTATAATTTCATTAGACAAATTTCACGGTGCTAAACAAACACATAAGCATTGAATGCCTCTGTCATTCTGAGAGGATCTGAGAGCCGGATGCAGCTGCTCCAGATCTTTCAAAAATGAATGATTTATAGGCAAAGATTGTTTCAGTAATTTGCAAAATATTTACTAAAAATGCCTGCATGCCCATTCATGCTTCCTTTGCATCATTTTCCCCAATCTGTGACAGCGATTCTCATTACAAAATAATAATGAAAGCAACCCTTGCTCCAAGTTAAAATCCCCCCCAAAAGTGTTAATTCAAAACAACCAATATTCAATATTATTTCATCAATTGTTTCCTGAATTTATATTTAAAACAAGTTTAAGCAGATTCCCATAGCAAAATAATAATTAAAATAAATTAAGTTTCATAAATAAATTTTTTCCCAAAAGTGTAAACTTTAATAATGGTCAAACTTAATTACACCAATATTGTTTTGCCGATCGTTACCCGATTTTATAATTGGAAACATAGTCAGATAAAAGAAAAAGCTATCTGCCCACATAATCTAAAATTATCTGCAGACTCATAATAGTTCATGATAACTAAATACATAATGCGTATATAAACATGTGTATATGCATATGCGCACACATCTGTGCAACGTGTTTGGGCTCAGAGCTCATTCTAAGTAGAAAAAAAGAGCAGGGTGCAAAGGTTTTAAAAAAGGGCATCATTATTTTAAAAGGGCATCGTGTTTCTTAAAAAGGGCAGTACATATCCTGATTCTAATTTGCAAAAATCCCCTAAAAAATTGAGTAAACCAATGCTTTATTGATTAATAATAATTAGTAATTATTAATAAATTTATTACTAGTCTTTATTAAAAATTTGATAAAATTAATTAAGTTGATAAAGCTAAGTAATGTAAAAGAATTATATTTTAAGTAACTTTGTTAATTAACTTATTAAAATAAATTATAAATAGTTAAGTTAATAAGAATATTTCTTTAGAAGATTTTTAAGGTTTTTTCTTTTTATAATAAAAATAATCACTCAAGTATACCTAATAGACAAGAAAATGCTTAATTAAGTAAGCATTTTGCATAAGAAGCACATTTTAATAAACTATTTATTTGATCACCTTGTTAAGAATCATCAATAAAAGTTTAACTAAATTAAGAAACACTTAATAAAGTTAAGTTGTTCTAAACCTAAATTTTCATTTTTATTAATTTTTTTCAGTTTTCAAGTTATTACATTTCTAAAAATAATTCATTCAATTTTTCATCATTCACTTGTCTTTGTAAGAATTAATCCAATAGTACAAACAATTAAAATATAGTTAATGCATGAAATTAGTAATAACACTTCTGTTCAACATTACCATATAATGGTATAATATCTATTCCAGTTATTCAATACATATTCCACTACAAATTCCAGTAATTTATTAATTTTTTTGAAAATGGACAACAATAGCTAAAAATTTTTTCAGGATTATCTGCAGCTATTATAAGTGTTCTGTTGATTTTAACAATCAGCTGGTCACCTATATAAGTGGCAGTTTTGAAACAGCCTGAAAGGAGATAAGAACCTCAACCTCATCTTTCTCCCCCAGTCTATCTCAGAAAGAAAACCACAAGAGAAGAAAAAAAAAAAAAAAAAAATGTTCCGACATTAAATTTCTAACTTTTGTTCAAATTAAGATGTCTTTAAAATTTGGACACTGAATCAATTTTTGCATTTAAAAGTAATTCCCAAAATTTCAAACAAATCGGTCTATTAATAAAAAAATTGTAGATGAATGAATTTTTACACAGTTGATTTCCATCCCCCTTTTCACCACAGAGACAGGCATGCATTTGCATTGGCGCAGCCTACTGGTACGGTGGGGAGGGGAGTTCTATTAGCATAAAAGTTGTGTAAATTCCTCCCCACCAAATAAGAGAACAAATATAAGGGATAACGAAGCTTCTGTAGATATTAAAAAAATACAAAAAACTTCGCGGGCAAAAGAGGATGTCTAATTTTTAATCAGCGGTGCCGCAGCGGCCCGCTGACCCAGCCTAGAATGAGCTCTGCTTGGGTTATAGTGACTTAAAAAAGATTTTAGGTAACTATCCATTTAAAGAAAAAAACAACTTGGAATTACTGGAAAACTATCTGCAAGACCTTTGAATGTATCCGTGTCCGGCGTGCGTCTACATTACCTGACTATGATTGGAAGAATTTTAAACGGCGTTTCTTCATTAAAGAAGGGGGGGGAATACTCTCAGCTAACTCAAATAGTTTTGGATCTGCGTTTGAGCTATGTAAAGCTGTTTTTTTTTCACCACTACGGTTTCCGCCAACGCCGTGTATGCGCACGTTTCTGCTCTTACATTATGGAAGCTGGACTTCTTCACGCGAGTGAAATTTATGATTGACCATACTATCGGCGCCGTCATTCCGAAAGAAAAAAAAAAAAAAAAATCAAAGAAAGAGAACTGTGGGAAAGCAAGAGGGAAAAAGGAATAAAAGGCTGAAAATAGGAGGGAAACTGTATTTAAAGAAAAAAATAGGAAAAAAGGAGCCAATTGAAAAAAAAAAGGAAAAACAGGAAAAAAAGGAGCAATGCGGTCCCTGTGAAAGTCAATAAAAAAAAAGAAGGAATGTGATAGATATGTATCGTTTGCGGACTTATGCTTAGGAAATCAGGGAATTTTATCCTACATAATTTCAAATTTAATTAACATTTCTACCAAGCCAATCTTTTGGCTGTAGTATCAGCCTATTACGTTAGATATGTAAGCTTTCCATAAATGTAAAATTTAAAAGTTCGTTTCAAATTCGGCTAAATGTCTTTAACTTAAAAATGTTTCATAATAATTAATTAATTGCTCATGAGACCGTAGTGATTTTTGATATTCATCATTTAATGTATCCTGAAAACTGTCATGATTGCTTATATGACTTGTAAGTGGAAGTTGTTTTTTAATAAACATATTTTAGCCTATTTATGGCTTTGTTTCTATTTTCAAATTTGACTCTGGTAAGCAGATGTTAGGCCTCACGATATTTTGTTCCTCAGGAACAACATCTTGGTAGCAGAGCATGGTTGTCTGCTTACCTGAATTAATGTTAAGTAAAAACTAAAAATTAAATTTAAGGTTAGGTTTTTCTTGATAATTTGAAACCTGGTAGTCTGATTATTGACCTTAGTTTAATGAGGCAGCTAGATTTCAAAGATTTAATTGGTCATTCAATTTGACCCTTTTTAATCTCTAAGAGATTGAATTTTCTTTTACTTTTGACTTTCAACCTTTTGATCTTTCGATTTTGTGAAAAAAAAAACTTAAAAAGTTTTGACTGTTTCAATTTACGAATTTTTAAAATTTCTCATTTAAAATTTTTTGAGATATCCTTTTCGGTCATGGCTGATACGCCCATGCTCGGTTCAGTGTTCTCATTTGAAAAATTGAATGGTGCCAACTGGAGGCAATGGAAATTTCAAGTACAGATGCTGCTTTGTCATGAAGGTTTACTCGGATTTCTCGACGGCACAGAAATAGCTCCTGTTAGCGTAGCCGTAAAAACCGAAGCTTCGCCCGGTGTATCTGGCAGGACTATATTCCGTATATGGTGCATTGTTTACATATCAATGTTTTTGTTTACAAATCATTGGCGAACAATCTAACGGCAGAGTGAGCGATGCACCGACAAAGTGAAGTTTCCTGCCGGTGGTAGTTGTGACTGGCAACCATAAAGAATACGTGTTTCGTCAGGCTTGGGAATTTGAAATTGTTTCTGTTATTGATGGAAGGGAATGAAATGTGTTATGTTAATATATGAAAAGAATTTGTGTGTGTTTGTTAGAAATAGGGTGTGAATATAAAGGTAAATAAAAGAAAGCATGCTGGTGTTACGTTATAAGCCGGTGGGTGTTGGGGACATTTCTGAGCGGTTATTTTAAAAAAAAATAAAGGTAAGTGCTCTTTTTTAACGAATCTTTGCAACATTTAAGGTTTTTAATGTAAATTTTAAATCGATATTTGATGTGTTTATTTTTCCGTAAGTGGTATTTACGTGCTATTCTAATCATACCGACTTTATAAGAGGTATACAACTAGGTTGTTTAATCCACCGATGTTTTTTTGAGTTGAAAACGGGCCAGTGTTTGCTCAGTTTATATTAGCTGTACAACTATGTTGCTGAATCCACTGAGGTTTTTTTAGCTAAAAACGGTCCACTGGTTGCATAGTCTACATAGCTGCACAACTAGGTTGCTGAATCCACTGAAGTTTTTTTAGTTAAAAACGGTCCACTGGTTGCACAGTTTATATAGCTGTACAGCTATTGCTGAATCCACTGAGGTTTTTTTAGTTAAAAACAGTCCACTGGTTGCACAGTTTACATAACTGTGCAACTAGGTTGCTTAATCTACTGTATTTTTTTTAGTTAAAAATGGTCCACAGTTTGCTCATTTTAAATTGCCCGTTACTGAATTTGCAGATGTTCTTTTGGTTAAATATGGACATTTTTTTTTTTTTTAATGTTTTTGTAAGTGGAATATATGTACAATTTTAATATGTTAAAATACTTATAGACTTTGCTGATCATCCAAAATGGTTGGCGACAGTCGCTGGAGCTTGGCAACTGCCAAGCTCCAGCGGCTGTCGCCGTGTTTACATGGGGTGCGCACCGGCTTGTATGATTTTACCCTGGCAAAAGGGGTGGCGGCAAAAAAGGATGATAGGTCTAGAGCTGTACCCCGAAAACTCTAAAAATTACATAGAATCATGGCCAGTTTTTGTTTACTTACAGAATCTTCTAAAAAATGGTAAAATTAAAGTTGGCAACCATCTGCGTGAGCCGGGCATCCCGCTTCTAGGGCTCTCGAGGACACTTCCGACAAAACGTGTGTGCGGGATGCCAAATGTTCCATTTTTTTATTACAGAATTAACAATTTAATAAATCAGAACAAATTTTCAACATTAAGTTTCTTTTATAAATAAATATGGTCTCAGCAGAAGTGATTGTTTACTTTAAATTTCTTTCCCAATAGTATGATTTTAATAAAAGTGGTTTAATATATTTTATGCTTTTTGTCCAAATAAATAATTATCAAGATCTCGGTAGAAAATGTGATTCAAAACTGAAAGTTCTTGTTATTATTATATATATTTTGATATGTTATTGACTTCTACTTATTGGTTGCTTTAATTACTTTTAAATGCCAAAGTAAAAAAGTTTTGCAATTCTTTATGAAAGGAATTAAAAAGCTAAATTTAATTGCTAGCGATTGTACCATTTCTTTTAATCATAAAGAGAAATAAGACTCGATAATACTTAATGTTAACTTTTCATTAGTTAGCCCGATTATTTTATGTTTTAATATGTTCCATCTATGATTATGCCAAAGTTTTTTTTTTTCTCTTTTTTACCTACGGGCGAACACTTGCAATCAAGCATCTGCCACCACTGAGGCCCGAATCAACAGCCATTTTATTATGGGGGCACTCAATGGGAGGCCAGGATAACCTCCTATGAAGGGACGGACACCACGAAGCCGGGCTTCGAACCCAGACGCCAAGGCGTGATAGAACGGTTCTTTAAGGCCTTATTACATGAAGAAATTTTCGAGCGATTGGGTTGCTGCAACCAGTTGCGGAAACCTCTTTCCTGGAAATTTCCCTCGTTTACCTAGGGACAGTCAACTCGAACTTTTTCGTTCAGAGGCGAAAATATTGCAGGTTGCAGGAATTCCAGCCAATCGTAGTGCTTCCTATTTCTACGTCACAACACAAGATGGCGGAAGAGTCAGCGTCAGACATACCACTCGTAGTGAAAAGGATTAGCGTGTGTGAAAACAAAATGTCCATGAAATGGAATATTGACATGGAAATTGATTTGATTGAAGAAAATAAAAATAAATAACAATCTGATCCGAAGATAGACACGGAGTATAAACAACAAACAATATGCTATTTATAACACTCTAGCTACTGCCAAATCGGCGAATCTCTGGCCTTTGTGAACACAGCAGTTTGTTTACTATGGCAAGCCTGTGTTCTCATCTGGGCTGCAAATGAATTGCAGCAACTGGTTGCTGCAACCAAAATTGCTTTAAATTTTGTCCGTGTAATAAGGCCTTTAGCCACTACACTACCTAATTATGCCAAAGTAAAACATAATATTCAATGAAACTATTTTAAAAATAAAAATTAAATCTGGTTCTAATTGTTTTTTTCACTTTCCTGTAATTAATAAGCTGGATCCCATTTTTTCAGTCGCGTCCTCGCAATTTAATCGCCTAAGTCCTGTAAATTCGCGAATAAAAGTTCGCAAGCATAGGAAGAATCATCTGGAATCTATGAACTGCAATTCTTTTTTTCTACATACATGTGCAATTGCTTTATCGATTAATGAAAACACTTAGAAGCTTACCGTAAAATGTTCTGAAAGCTATCTGTAACTAAACTCTTAACTTTGACTTCCTTATCTGATTTTCAAAACTCACTAGAGATGAGACGGGCTCAGCCCGAGCCCGAAAGCCCGGGCCCGACTCGGGCTCTGTAATTCACGATTGCGTTCGGGCTCGGGCTCGGGAAAAATTTCTCCTTTGTTGAACATACTCCTTGAAACAGATTTTTAAAAGTGATTCATGGGATAAATAGACGTATTTATTTAAAAAAATAGCGGCATGGGGGACTAGAAGGTGTGTGAAGCTCCAAAAATTATTGTATCCTATTAATGAAGTAGTTAATTTTATTTGTCTTTAGCTGAAATTTCGGGCTCGGGCTCCAACTTTAATAATATTGCTCGGGCTCGGACTAAAAGTCTTCGGGCTCGGGCTTCAAAAAATGAGCCCGAACTCATCTCTAAAACTCACACGCCAATTAAACAACAAAGCTATTCACAATCAATATCGAAAAACATTAATTTCAACGCAAATTAAAACAAAATAAGATCAAATTTTCGCATTTTACAAAAATTAATAGCAATTACAACAACAGTTCACCATTTAGTTATATTACGACAGGCACATTCTGAGTCGTTCAGGAGAGAAAGGACGAATCAAGTACAGCGGGTGCATTTGTAAACGACAAACTCGTTGCCCGAGTTTTCACAAGAAAACTGGAATGCGTGTGTTCAGTGCTATCAGTTTCTTTTGCCTTTATGAACAGATTGAGGACTTTCTAAGTCGTCCCCCGACTCAGTCCTTACCCCTTACTACTAACTTAGAAGTATGCGAAATAATTAGCAAACTTAACAATAAAAAAGCCCCCGACACAGACAACATAACTAATCTTATGCTTAAAAATATCCCACATAACATTCTTGATCTTATTAAGGGTAATTCCGTGTGTGACTTACACGACATTTGAGATTTTCTGTATGTTTCACTTTTGTTCAAAAGTGTAAATTAAGAATAAATTTAAACTTTCAGTAACAAATCATAGAAGAGTAAAGTAAATACACTTATGTATTATGTTTTCAATAAAAATTTGTGCGATTTTTAATGTTTAAAAAAATAAAATAACTGTTTGTGACTGACACGACGCAAAAAGAAACTGGTTTAGACTTGCTTTCACTTATATTAAAAATTCTGCTCTAGATGTAGTTCTTAAAATTTGAAACTCACATGAAATATCAAGAATAGTGCATACAACAATAATAAGAATCAAATTCGAGTTCAATAAAATTTTTAAATCTTTTATTTCAGTTATCTGCTTGTGACTGACACGACAGATAATGTGTGACTTACACAACATCTGCAAATATTCCATCTGAAAACACAAGTTTGTTCATATAAAAACACAATTTTTTATTTCTTTTACTGTCTAGTATAGTTTTAATCTTTAATGAGAAATTTAATATATATTTATTAAAATAGCATTAATGATTTTATGCTTCTTTACAAAGTAAAAATCAACACTTGGGTATACTTTCTCATGGAATTACCCATAACTCAAATCATAAACACAATTCTCGATCTCAAAGTTTTTCCTGATGTTTGGAAAACGGCCATTGTTTGTGCCATTCCAAAGTCTGGTAACCTGGCTATCCTAGAAAATTACAGACCCATTAGCCTTCTGAGCAGTCTCAGTAAAGTAGCTGAAAAAATTATCCAGAGGAGACTTAACTCTCACTTGCGGGATAACAACATCATCATTCCTGAGCAATTTGGCTTTAGGCCCCAACATGCTACCACTCACCAGCTCCTCAGAGTAGTGGAATTTCTTTCTGAGGGCTTTAACCTCAAGGAATCCACCGGAGCAGTAATGCTGTACATTAGCAAAGCTTTTGACCGCATCTGCCATAACTCGCTTATTTACAAACTAATCACTATAAACACGCCGGATGCGTTGATTCATTTGATTAACTCTTATCTGAGAAATCGAAAGTTCTCCGTCTGCATCAACAACACTTACTCCACTCACACTCCTATTGAGGCTGGTGTACAACAAGGATCACTCCTTGATCCTACACTGTTCAACATTTACATAAATGATATTCCAATAGATTCTCACACATCTTTAGCAGTATATGCAGAGAATACGGCTATAATGTCCAGATCCACACACCCTGACACTAAGGTCAACAAAATTCAGCACCACATTGATACACTTGAAGATTGGTTCGCCACTTGGAAATTAAAAGTAAATCCCTCTAAGTGTCAGGCCACTCACTTCACTAGATCCCGCAAGATTGCGAAACCAATATATATTAATGACGAAAGAGTTGAATGGGGCAGGACCTGTAAGTATTTGGGAGTCATGCTGGATTCCAGACTGACTTGGAAGGTACAGGCCCCCTATGCCCGTAACAAAATGATTGCGGCCGAAAAATCTATCTCGAAGTTACTATACCAAAGCAAACTTAGCATTCCCAACAAACGAAAACTGTACAACATGATTGTATTCCCTGCAGGTACATACGCTAGCCGCATTTGGGGTTATGCTACGAAAACAAATTTAAACTTAATCACAACAAAATACTAAGAAAAATTAGACATGCTCCTAGATACATGAGAAACTCGGTTATACGTAGAGATCTCATGATTCCCTCCATGTACGAAATTATTAAAAAGCAAGCCCAACACTTTTATGACAAAGTCTATAACTTACCAAATCAACTAATTGCAGAAATCCCGGTTGATTCCGTTGATTCCTACTCTCTTACTTTGACCCCCACTCTCGCCAACGCGATGATAAATATTGATATACAGTTGCCATTACGATTTTTGTATTTATATTGCCATAGATATAGGAATTGTGAACTAGATTGCGCACAAGGGAGGAAACTTGTTGCCAGTGCACTTCCGGAGCAGACGACACGATAGTGGCAGAAAGACGAAAACGTCGCTGCTTACGACTGCTATACAACAGCATTAATTTACATTTAAATACAGAATTGATGATTCGTTCAAGCATTGAGAATACGCATTCAGAACCAAATTCAACGAAAAAACATTTTGTTATGATATTTTGCTAGCTATTTTTAGTTTATTTTTGCTGTTAGATGGTCTAAAAATATAACACATTAAAATAATCGATTAAATGTTTATTTTTGCACACAAGGAAAACAAAAACTTTTTCTGAACAAAGATGTGAACTGAAATAAAGTATCAATTGTGTATTGGAAGTACTACTGTAAAAGACCGAGGTGTCATAGATCTCGTAAAAGAAAACTACGTTCATATCAAGGGGGGGGGGATTGTCCTTCGTGTTACATTTTAAGAAAATCATAATATTGTGGCATAGTTTGGTGATTGAGTTTGGATCTTTCTTTCCCTCGTAAATATATTTCTAACGTTCTTGAGATTCAAATACGCCTTCTTCTACTTTTTTTTTTTTTTTTTTAAGCAAAAAGGCTATACTTAGGAAATTTTATCCCTTTTGCCCTTTTGAAGTGGGAGTCCAAAACGTGTTTTTTACACGTCTTTTATATCTTAAAAAGAAACCGATTTCCAAAAAGTTATAATGTTATATTCTAATATGTATAATGTAATAATGTTATAATGTAAATTTCGTGGTTTAGGTGGAGGTCTTGGTTTTTGTTCCTAAAAGTAAATAAAAAAAAACTTTCTCTGTAAAAGAATATTTTAATGTATATAACAGAGTTGCATTAATTTAAATCAATTGATTTTTAAAAATATTACTTGATTGAAATCACTTTATTTTAAATATCAAGTTAATCTACTTCTATGAAATAAAATTGTTTATGTATCTTTTGTTTTTTTTAAATGAATATTTAAAGAAACAGGATACAGAATTTAAAAAAAAATATATTTCATTGAATTTGTGTAAGCAGGGGTTGGCCTAGTCACTACTTTTCTAAAATACCTACATTTAGAAACAGTTTACTAAAATTTGTTAATGGTTTAGCAGTTGTTTAATGTTTCTTTAAATTTAAGATGGCATTCATTATTTACTTAACCATGAAAATATGTAACACAGTATGTACACAGTAAAATGCATAACTAGTATAAGATTTGAAATGGATGTTTTTTCTTTATAAAATGAAATATATTCTGAAAGAATCATGTTCACAAAGAAAGAACATAATAAAATGTAGTACATAGTAACACGTTTTTTATTAATTCTACTAGTTTACTTGTTAGATAAAGAGTCTTTATCTAACAATTATCTAATGTTAGATTCGAAGATTGTCAAATAAATATAAAATGTCTGATTATAAACCTAGTTCAACTCCAATCAAGCCTGAAGAAGTAATTAAAATACAAACATATCATTAAAACAATTCTGCCAAATCTGTCAATACATAATTATAATTGAATTTAACACATGAATGTCAATTTAACAAAATTTAATAATTGGATTTTTTAAATTTAAATATTAATTATAGCTATATATCAAAATAGATGTACTATGAGTCTTATTTTGTGTATGTGGAAACAAAATATGGAAAGGAAGAAAAAAATTCAAAGGCAATTCAAAAAAATAACGATTATCTTTATTTTCGTTTTTACAACAATATGCATTCTGAAATTAAGTACACCCTCCAAAAAAAGTATTCGTGCAAGAGAGAAATTTCCTATATTTTAGATTTGCGAATAAAATTGAGTTTTTGAAAAACGCACAACTTGACAGAATTACGGAAATTCATATTTATACATAGGCTAATTCATATTCTATGATAAATAATTTTTAATATACAAAACCAACGTAGGAAATTTAATCTCTTGCTCGAATACTTTTTTTAGAGGGTGTATATTATCAATTTCTAAGGCATGAAATATACATATAAAGGCATTATATTAATTACTGTGTACAATAAAAACTTTTTAAAAGCTTTTGCTGTTTTTTTTCTTTCTTTTCTTTTGAGAGGGGGTGGGGTGGGGACAATATCCCATTCCCATTATCCCTCCCTAATAAGTACCTCGTTTAGAACTTACCTTTTTCAAATGCTTTGGAAAATTAAAGATAGTTGGAACTACATCATCTTTTAGCAACTTCCGATTATGATTTGATTCAAAACATTCAGCACTGAAGTGTTCTGAACAAATAAATGTATGTATATTAGGAACAAAATTATCTCTTTTTACAGCAGAAATCCATTTATTTGTCAATTCTTTATTAGATAGTGGAAACCTAAACAATCAGAAAGTTATTAAAATCAGAAAGTCATCTAGAAAAATTAAGTAAAATGACAGTTTGCAGCATCGAAGCATTGCACAAAGCATGTGCACTTTTTGTGCACAACATTGCACAAAAAGCATCAGAAATAATCCTCCCATGATAACTTTGCTTGGCATAACTTAACTGTTTTATGGCTTTTTAAAAATACATTTTATAGTGTACTATTGTTTGTTCAGACAGGGATGTGTAAACTTAAACGTACATTCAATTAAAGCACTGATTTAATAGAATTTCAGTTAATATTAAAAATTGCGTCACCAGCCAGGTTTTTTTTTTTTTAATTAAACTGTGGAATGATACAACACTACAGAGCTGATATGCTTATTTAAAAAAAAAAAGTTAAAATACTTACCATAAAACACTAACTTAATAAAGCTTACTTAAACAAAAGTATAAAGAAACTTAAATAAAGACTTAAACAAACAATCACGTTGAACTAAAAAAAAATGAATTTAATATTAAAACTAGTAATTTTAAAAGTCGTTAAAAAATGCTCAAATGTGGAAAATCTAGTTAGAATAAATAAGATAAATTCAATATCCCCGATTCAAGAGTTATTTTTGAAAAATGATAGAAAAATTAATCATTTCCTGTAAAATATGATTAATAATTATTCGTAAAAAGTAAATTACGATGCTTTATTTATCTCATTTTTTATAGTTTAAGTGCCAAGTATCCCTAGTAGCAATGACTGCTTGTTTTCTGCTCGGTCGTTCATCGACTCGTCGAATTCAGTCATCGGCAAGTGCACTTTTTTTTATCTGCAATAGATGAATTTTTATTCATGGATAGAAGTGATCTAGACGAGCAGTTTCGCCGATGGGAAATCGAAAAACAATATCTTATCCGAAACTGCAGCTCTATAGTCATCGGGCCTCGCAGGTGTCCCCAGTGGTTTACACTTTACCCAAATTTCTATAAATATTTGCATAATTTAGATGTGCCTTTGCATAATCTAAGGGAAATTTTGAAAAATTCTTGAATTAATCGCATAATTTACTTCAAATTTCTTGTATTGGGGTTGGGAGGGGGCAGGGGGTGGTATCCCCCCCCCTTGCTCCCTCCCAAAAAATTTAAATTTGAAAAGAAATATTTACAAAAAAATGTAAGTGTTTATTATATAAAAATGGTTTGTAATATTTAAATAATTTTTAAAAATGTGTTTAAAAAAAAGAAAGAAAATCTATTTGAGCGTCAGCTGCATTATAAGAAAAACTGAAACTTCATTACAATGAGCAACTCTTTTGAAACCTCTTTAATGTAAACAGCAAGAAGAGAAATCAGTTAATTTTTAAAAGTTATCCAAGAAATATGAAAGTTAAAATCACACTAAAATTCCTATACAATTGGCAATATTGTTTCTTAATTATTAATTACGAATGTTGTTGCTACTTACATACATTGGGAAAAAGTGAAATTAATTTCTTACCAATCGAATATTTTGACTATTATTAATAACAGCTGAACAACACTTTGTCAAAATTTCACTCAAAGTCCCAATCTGAGACTAAAATAACCGCTACTTCACACTTTGCCTTATACATGATAAGATTCGATGGTCTAGGGTAGCGCGCTTATCTCGTAATCAGTACGCTCAGGTTCGGGCCTGGGGTAGGAAGAATTTTTTTTTTTTTTCAGAAAAACGAAAATTTAGCATACAAAAAGCGAAAACATAATAAACAGAACGGACATTTTTTGAAAATTTTGCTGCCAGTCGTTTATTTTTTATTAACAAATATATTTTAAACAGTTTATCGGTTTCTTTTCGTTATTTCATCGGAGTCATCGGTAAACGATGATCGGCTTTATGGTCCCCCGAGCGGACATTTTGTACCAGTTGCCGATGAAATTTCCCCTTTTTTGGATGAAAAGCCGTGATCGGTCATTCCTCCTTCTCCTCGGATTTAACTCACCCGCCTCTCATCGACCGATGGGTTATTGCTACTAGGGATACAATTTAAAAATAAGTATATATATATATATATATATATATATATATATATATCGTATGGTCAAGTGTTTTACGATTATATTTATATAGAAATATGAATTAAGCAATGTCTACTTTAATTCAAGAAGGATGTGCAATATCTCCTTCAATTACTTCACAAAGTGAACGAAAAGCATAGGTAAATAGGAAATTTAAAAATACTACTGCTATTGAACATCAATTGATATTTGATTTTCAATACCACCAATTTCAAGCATTTATTACCTGTGAAAGGATATTACCTGTGAAAGGATTTAAAGTTAATTAAAAATAAATAAATAAATAAGATGCTGGACTAGTGGCGAAAATAACCGCAAACCATGATCAAGATACTGCTTTCTGCCACTATCATGGGCAATGCCACCGAAGATATTTGGCAACAAGAAAAACCTCTCACTAGCATACGGATGCGTGATCTAGTTATTCCTATATCTATGTATATTGCAGCCATACGGCAAAGAGTTTATTCCTAAATTTCTCTCAATAATCAACCGGTATTCCAGTTGATTTTGCAGGTGACCAGTCATGAATTTTGATCTTTGATAAGGCCGTTGCCTACGAAATGCTCATAATATGTAGTATTACGTAGGCAACCATAAGGTTTAGTATCCTTTTACTCATTCTCGATCTTTGTTTGGAAAATTTCTATTGGCCTTTACGCAGTAAAGTATAATTTCGCAAACACTGGATACTAAATTCCTGTTTTATTTCCATATTGGTACGTATTAATAGGAGCAGACGATTTCAACTCATTTATATTAGCATCGTCAAGCACAAATAAATCTGACAAGGGAAATTTGGTTGCTGGGTAACTTTAAATATTAAAGTATACATATGTATTTTTATTTATGCATTAATGATATAATTTAATATAACGGACGCAAAAATTTCTGGCATCTGAAAATTGGTTGCTAGAACAATTTTAAATGTTAATACAAATTCCGTATTTGGTGCGTTGAATGCTGAATTGTTCACATTAATTTCATCCAGTTTCTCTGCGAAGCGTTGAAACTTGTGCGCATGCGTGATCACGGACTATTGACAGGAAGGTTCGCCAAAACGCGGCGATTTTTTTCGTTGGCGAGAGTGGGGGTCCTAAAGTAGGAATCAACCGAAATCCCTGATTATGACTTCCGCGATTCAGACAACCGGACACGGCGTAAAGCTGTCCTCCTGCTTATTGAATAGGATTATTAGCACCAATTCTCAGTACCTTTTCTTCCAAACTACGACTTCCCTATTTGTGTCTCCTGATCTTGTCCCTCCCCTTGACATTGTCTTCTAGAGTCTCTTATATATATTGTATATAATTTATTTTCATTTTGCATTATTCTCATACTGTTTTGCTCTAATATATATTAATATTTACCTTTTCTATTATGTATGTTCTGATACTGCTTTTTCTCTTACATGATCCATCGATGTATAACGACTCATCAAACAACTGGAGTTAAACTGTCATGCAACAGGCACTCCTTCCCTTCCACTTCCAAGAACAGAACAATTCGATGATAATGATGATGATGATGCCTTTACGAACAACTTCAGTTTTACGTCACCTAGGAGACGTGTTTGTTTACATTTCACGTCTGTTATTTTTGCTGAGGAGAGCTTTTAAAACATATTCATATAATCAACAGGATTTTTAAAAGAAAGAGTGGCCATAATAGAGTTCAAAATTTAGAAATTTCACCTAAAGCTGCCATTTTTTCAAAAGTATTTAGAAGAAGAGAAGTTCAAATTTCGCTAATAACGGTTTAAATCAACATCTATTGAAACGCTAAGGCCCTTATTCAGATAGATTTAGTAGCTACTAACCCTATTGTTTAGTTACTAAATTTAGTAAAGTGGATTCAGATAGAATTTGGAGGTGGAGATACTAAACACGTGACCAAAACAAGCTGCTAAAATCACGTAACCAAACAAGCTGTGAGTGGGCTATGGCTGCTGAATCACCGACTAAATAAACGCACGCCTGGAACAAGCACTCTGATTGGTCTGTTAGCTTCCCTGTTAACTTATCCCTACATTTTCCCTGACTTCCCTTGGTGTGGGTCACGTGATTTAGTACTAAATGTATCTGAATCCCGATTTACGAACATTTAGTATCTCCGCCCACTTACTAAGTTAGTAACTGAACAGTAGGTTTAGCAGCTACTAAATCTATCTGCATAGTAGCCTAAAAATATGCATTTTGAATTTACGAAAAGGAAAAATACAAGAAAATGATTACCTTTGAAAAAATCTGTATCTTCGTTGCAGTTTCTAGCAGCTTCAGCAAACGTAAAGTACTTTTTATAACAACATCCTTTTCGTAACTACGGATGCCGTTTCACAACAACAACGCGCAGCAAATGTGTCCTCTAAACAACTGGACGAATCTGTTTCTTGCTCAGTTTATTTAGTTTGAAACTAAACGCACTCAGGCCCTTATTCAGGTAGATTAAGGCTACTATGCAGATAGATTTAGTAGCTACTAAACCTATTGTTCAGTTACTAACTTAGTAAGTGGGCGGAGATACTAAATGTTAGTAAATCGGGATTCAGATACATTTAGTACTAAATCACGTGACCAATACCAAGGGAAGTCAGGGAAAATGTAGGGATAAGTTAACAGGGAAGCTAACAGACCAATCAGAGCGCTTGTTCCAGGCGTGCGTTTATTTAGTCGGTGATTTAGCAGCTTGTTTGGTCACGCGATTTTAGCAGCTTGTTTTGGTCACGTGTTTAGTATCTCCGCCTCCAAATTCTATCTGAATCCACTTTACTAAATTTAGTAACTAAACAATAGGGTTAGTAGCTACTAAATCTATCTGAATAAGGGCCTTAGTAGCTACTAACGCTATTGTTTAGTTACTAAATTTAGTAAAGTGGATTCAGATAGAATTTGGAGGCGGAGATACTAAACACGTGACCAAACAAGCTGCTAAAATCACGTGACCAAACAAGCTGCTAAATCACCGACTAAATAAACGCACTCCTGGAACAAGCACTCTGATTGGTCTGTTAGCTTCCCTGTTAACTTATCCCTACATTTTCCCTGGCTTCCCTTGGTGTCGTCACGTGATTTAGTACTAAATGTATCTGAATCCCGATTTACGAACATTTAGTATCTCCGCCCACTTACTAAGTTAGTAACTGAACAGTAGGTTTAGTAGCTACTAAATCTATCTGCATAGTAGCCTAAAAATATGCATTTTGAATTTACGAAAAGGAAAAATACAAGAAAATGATTACCTTTGAAAAAATCTGTATCTTCGTTGCAGTTTCTAGCAGCTTCAGCAAACGTAAAGTACTTTTTATAACAACATCCTTTTCGTAACTACGGATGCCGTTTCACAACAACAACGCGCAGCAAATGTGTCCTCTAAACAACTGGACGAATCTGTTTCTTGCTCAGTTTATTTAGTTTGAAACTAAACGCACTCAGGCCCTTATTCAGGTAGATTTAGTAGCTACTACCGCTATTGTTTAGTTACTAAATTTAGTAAAGTGGATTCAGATAGAATTTGGAGGCGGAGATACTAAACACGTGACCAAACAAGCTGCTAAAATCACGTGACCAAAGAAGCTGCTAAATCACCGACTAAATAAACGCAAGCCTGGAACAAGCGCTCTGATTGGTCTACTAGCTTCCCTGTTAACTTATCCCTACATTTTCCCTGACTTCCCTAGGTGTTGGTCACGTGATTTAGTACTAAATGTATCTGAATCCCGATTTACGAACATTTAGTATCTGCGCCCACTTACTAACTGAACAATAGGTTTAGTAGCTACTAAATCTATCTGCATAGTAGCCTCAGTCTTGCATACGATAAGGTGACCAAACTTCCCTATTTTCCGGGGACACTCTCGATTTTCAGGGCGTTTTTCAAATTGTCTCTAAAATGTAAAATAGAAGTTGTGGACATTTTTTAATTATTGCATTAATTATAAATGTTCCCAGTTCTGTTGCCAGAATCGGGGACATGTCCCCGATTCTGATAACAAAATTGTTCAAAAATCTGGTCACCTTAGTATACGAACATTTTAGTTTATAAACTGAATGCACTCAGTTTCCTTAACGACCACCTTAGATGAAAACTCGTAGCATAAGGTGACCAGATTTTTGTAGTCAGAATCGGGGACATGTCCCCGATTCTGACAACAAAACTGGGTACATTTATAATTAATGCAATAATTAACAGTAATTTAATTTAAAAACAATGCAATAATTAAAAAATTGTCCCCAGTTCTATTTTTACATTCTGGAGACAATTTGAAAAACGTCCTGAAAATGGAGACGTTTGGTCACCTTATCGTAGCACGAGTGTAATTCGTTTGGCATTTATGAATGCGGCCAGCGTCTGTGAATTTTCCTACGTTCTCTGATGTACACTAATGCGCACGTGCAAAATTATTAATGGACTTTCTGCTTGGACGTCACTGGTGGCATTTAGGTAAGGTGACCAAACGTCCCCATTTTCAGGACGTTTTTCAAATTGTCCCCAGAATGTAAAAATGGAACTTGGGACAATTTTTAATTATTGCATTGTTTTTCAATTAAATTACTGTTAATTATTGCATTAATTACACTGCTGGCCATCGTAAATGCAACACCCTGAAGGAAGCATGCAAATAATATGAAATTTACAACATGCATTAGCTGAGGTGAGATATGCAAATGATTAGAATTTCAGCGCAGACGCACATCAAGCGCGCCTGTGGCGCCACCTCAAAGCGCTATTTAAGGCTTGGAGATTTCGACGGTTTCAAGTACAGCAATTGTGTTTTTCTTGCTTTTTTTTCAAAAAAACGATAAATTATGCCTCGTAGGAAACAACGATCATCTTTTGATCAAGTATCCGAGTTTGACAGAGGAAGGATAATGGCATACCGAGATTGTGGGTTATCTTTCAGGGAAATCGGTCGTCGTATTGGACGAAACCAAACAACTGTGATGCGGATATGTGATCGTTGGGTGCAGGAGGGTACGACGGACAGACGTGATCGACCGCATCGACCTCAGTGCACCACGTCACGTGATGACAGGCAGATTGTACGCATGGCAGTGACGGACCGCTCAGTCACATCACGAACCATATCACAGCAGATTCAGTCTGTAACGCATCATCCAGTGTCTGCGCGTACCATTCGACGTCGTTTACAGCAGAATGGTCTGTCCGCAAGACGTCCGTTGCTTTGTCTACCTCTGACGCGGAACCACAGACGTCTCCGCCGCCAATGGTGCGATGAAAGAAGGATGTGGACGACAGAATGGAATGAAATTCTCTTTACTGACGAGTCACGCTTCTGTATGCAACACCACGACAGTCGGATTCGAGTCTGGAGACACCGTGGAGAGAGGATGCTGAACAGCTGCATTATGCACCGTCACACTGGTCCTGCACCGGGTATTATGGTATGGGGCGGTATCGGATATCTCTCTCGCACTCCTCTAGTACGCATTGCCGGTACTTTAACCAGCCAGCGCTACATCTCCGAGGTGTTGGAGCCAGTTGTCCTTTCTTACCTTCAGGGCTTGCCAACAGCCATATTTCAGCAGGATAATGCACGGCCACACGTGGCACGCATTGTCCAAGGGTTCTTCGTCAATCACCAGATTGAATTGCTTCCCTGGCCGGCGCGCTCTCCGGATCTTTCGCCGATAGAAAACATGTGGTCCATGGTTGCTCAACGACTGACCCAGAGTTCATCCCCAGCTGTCACACCAGATCAACTTTGGCAACGTGTGGAAGCTGCTTGGTCTGCTGTACCCCAAGAACACATTCAAAGTCTCTTTGAATCAATGCCGAGGCGTGTGGCAGCTGTGATCTCCAACAACGGCGGCTACTCTGGGTACTGATTTTGGCAGGAACCACGCTTCATAGAATGCTGTAAATTTAATCATTTGTTACTTGGTCAACATGTTATCTACACAATAAATTTTGTTGTGATATCTCTTGTTTTTCTTGGTGTTGCAATTTGGGTGGCCAGCAGTGTATAAATGTGCCCAGTTTTGTAGTCAGGATCGGGGACATGTCCCCGATTCTGACTACAAAAATCTGGTCACCTTACATTTAGGGCCCCTTCGGAATTCACCGGTCGGTTATGCACCAGTGCTACCGGTTCCGGTCATTCTTCGGTTAAGTGACGTCACGGTTCTCAACCGGTTTCGGTCATCCTCACCACATTCGATTCCAAGGCTACTATTCAGATAGATTTAGTAGTTAGTAAACCTATTGTTCAGTTACTAAGTTCGTAAGTGGGTGGGGATACTAAAAGTTTGTAAGTAGGAACACGTGACTAACACCAAGGGAAAAATGAGGGAAAACTTAACAGGGAAGTTAGTAGACCAATAGGCCCGTTTACATGGGAAAATGGAAAGTCCTGGGTAAAAGCAGAGTATAGGGAAAAACTCGCAATGCATCATGGAAAAGCGAGGTCATCTCTGCATTAACTCTCCTTTCGACTGGGCCCGTTTACATGTGCAAAAATGCGGAGTATATCCCGGGACTTACACTGCTTCCTACCCCGCTTCCCCTACTTAGGGGAAAAAATGCGGGGTAGAAAGATTCCTGGTCGAAAGGAGGATTAACGCAGAGTCAACCCCGCTTTCCCATGATGCATTGCGAGTTTTTCCCTGTACTCCGCTTTAACCCGGGATTTTCCATTTTCACATGTAAACGGGCACTAGGAATCTTTCTACCCTCATTTTTTTCCCTATGCAGGGGAAGCGGTGTAGAAAGAAGCGAAAGTCCCGGCATCTACTCCGCATTTGTGTGCATGTAAACGGGCCCAATCAGAGCGCTTGTTCCAGGCATACGTTAATTTAGTCGATGATTTAGCTTAAGGTGACCATATTTCTAAACGGTAATTTGGGGACAAATCAAACATTGTCCTCGAATCTAAACAAAACTTGGGGACACTAGAAAATATTTTCGAGGACACAACATATTACCATGTACACCCTTCAAAAAAAGTATTCGAGTAAGAGATAAATTTCCTAGTTTAGATTTGTGAATAATAATTGAGTTTTTGAAAAACGTAAAACGTGAAAGAAATATGGAAAGCTATATTTATACATAGCCTAATTCATATTCTATCGCGCATGAGAACCATGGAGTAATCTAAGTCCATGATGAGAACAAACTTTTTCAGAGATGAGTTTAGCTGTTTCTGTAAGAAGAAGGTGGTTTTTGTTGTTTTCTTTTTCTATTTCTTCAGTTTTTTCCCCCCAGAAAGTAACAGCTGAAACTTTGAAGAAGAAAAAGTACACATCTATAAATTTGGGGACATTTGGAGACAAACTTAAAAAAAATCCTATATTTGGGGACTGTCCTCGAATTTCGAGGACGTATGGTCACCTTAATTTAGCAGCTTGTTTGGTTACGTGATTTTAGCAGCGTGTTTTGTCACGTGTTTAGTATCTCCGCCTCCAAATTCTATCTGAAGCCACTTTACTAAATTTAGTAACTAAACAATAGGTTTAGTAGCTAGTAAATCTATCTAAATAAGGGCCATAGGCTCTTATTCAGATTACGCCTTTGCAGGGGCTGAATGGACATCATCGCTCAAACACTGTTCTTTGCACTTTCCAGTAACCAACTTGCCATAACCCGTTCTAACAATGAGCTATTTGTGGCGGCACGATCACCTCCGCGCACACAACAGTCGGCAATTGAAGGCTGGTCGAACAGGTACCCCAGACAGCACATAAGCTTAAATCAAGCTTGACAATGCAAGGTTGGCTTAAGCTGGATTTTAGCTTGCAAAGTGCGCAGTGATGGCGCCATCTGTGAAAGAGAATGGACATTAATTGTCTAGTGTCCTCAAATTTGCTGAAGGTTCGTAAAAGATGTGTTTTATTTTATTACCAGTGCCATATTACCGGCAGGGCAAACGGGGCAACTGCCCAGGACCTACAGATTTTAGGTCCCAAAAATCTTACATCTTACACTTTTGTAATTTTAAAATAAAATTACAAAAGATAAAAAAAATTCAGAAGTTAAATAATTTTTTTAATTATAAAGTATGAACAATGAAAATAATTCAAATTTACATTTGTACAAATTAATTTAATCTTATTTTTAATTCTTCGAAATGCTCTATATCGATATAGCATACCAATATGTAGGAAAATAACCACATTTGTAAAGAGAATTTTTAGCATTAAAAAATAGCAAAATTTTTCAATTATTTGTTATTTTAAGAAATATTTACAAAAATGACTAAAGTGTTTGTATTCCATACATGTTAGCAACTGTGATATAGCATTTCGAAGTAACGTTTAACTATCCGTTTCTTTCATTTCAGATTACTTAACACAAAATTTGTGTTAAGTAAACCCATTCTATGTTTTCAAATATGGAAATTCTTCAAAATAAAATACAATTATACTACGAAATTGATTTCAAAATCAGTCGTTTGTCTCGATTTTGGCCAGCAGTATTGCTCATGAGTGTTGCGGTACTGAAAGTTTTAAAACGTGTGCTGCTCTTAAGTTTATATTATGTTTATTTCCCTATTAGTAGAGTCTCTAAATCACTCATAACATTATTTTAATTTTGATGCATCCCATGGAAAAATAAAAGAAACAAATAACACATCGCCCACTTATAATCTGGCGAGAAAACAGCGTGGTAACTCACTTCAAACTTTAGTCATAGCTGCACAAGGCTCCAGTGGCTGAATGGATAGCGTGCTCGACTGCTAAGCTAAAGGGCCTGGGTTCTATTCCAGCCACGAACACTCGATGGAAACAGATTAAATTAAATTGAAAGTTCAGCGTTAGAGGGGGAAAATGCGCGGAAAAATAAATTATGTGGGGCACGTTAGCCAGCGGGCACCCAGTGTATTTAGAAAAAAAAAAAATTTAAGCTTGAAATGTCAAGCTTGATTCAAGCTTGAAATGTCAAGCTTAATGCAAGCTGGGCAAGTGTAAAACTAGAACACTTGATTCAAGCTTGCATCAAGCTTACACGCTTGAATTTTCAAGCTTATTGACTTGATAAATCAAGCTTGCTGCAAGTTTGCTGTGCTTGTCTGGGACCTTTCGGCCGAGCCGGATTGCGCCTCATTCTACCACCCATAAGTCCCTGGGTTCAAAACCCA
>JAWZYV010016002.1:0-44507 GCA_038373885.1 Cheiracanthium punctorium
TTTTTATTTTATACTAGAGGCATGGCAGTCTTCCATGAATATGTTGAAATTCTGCTTTCTTTCGTTAAAATTTTAAAGTGTCTATTATATTTAAATTATTAGGTTTTTTGTGTAATAATTTTCAGAATTTAATACGAAAATATGAGAATTTCTATTAATAATTAATAGTTTGTAAAATCCTTAGACTTATCTCTCTCTTAGCCTTAAAATAACAATATAATTCTATAAAATTCTTTTATACCTAACACAAAGAAAAAGTTGTGTTGATGATAATAACTTTTAAAATTTCTTTAACATATATAGAGGATTTTTTTAATGCAATGTTTTAAATAGATATATCATGAATTTAATTAGTAATTATTTTCATTATTTTATAATATGCATATCATATGTGATGCTTTCAATTAAAACAATTATACAATATTACATGGTTCACACGGGTCATTCGTCATAAATCACTAATTTGGTAAGTCATGAATAAAGGCCTTTATACTCATTAATTTTGATTTGTGCTCAAGAAACTAGAATGTTTGTACAACATGAAAGGGGTCTCAAAACGGGCCTTTTTTTCCCGTTCAGACATCCATTTTATTATATTTTTAAAAATTTTTTAGTTCTCATGATTTTTCTCATGCTTTCCGAGCTCACTTTCCCAATTTATTTTTATCATAGAGGTATTAAAACTTAATTAGTTTCAGCAATACTTCAATAATTAGCAGTAGTTGCCAGTAGCGTATATATAGGCTAGGCTTCAATTTCGAGGGGAGGGGGACGATTCGGTATTTTAAACTTTATTGTTCTAAAGTTAAAAGAAATGTTTCAAAATAGCTCCTTTTTAATAATTGCTTTACATTTTCGGAGGGGGCCCGCCTCCCCCTGCTCAAATACTCGCCTGGTAGTTGTTTATTAGAGCAATAGTTTTTTTCTAATTAAAAGCGAAAAGGTGCCCGGAGTCTTCCGTGCGTCCACCAAATCTGCGGCGCTCAACGCTACAAGGAAACCACCTTTCGTTCTTTGGACGCGAGAGACACCCGCTGAGGTCATTAATCACGTTGGACGCGAGTAGAAAACCAAGGCTTTAGATATCGATAGTTTTCTCTAATTAGGATATAAATATCCTTAAATATGAATGTAATGCAAATTGAATCTGTTAGCAAAATTTGTCTCCTAAAAGTAGCGAAAAGTAGCGAAGTAGCGACTACATTTCAAAAGTAGTGTAGCTAACTACATTTGTCAAAAAGTAGTTGTAGTTGTAGTTAACTACATTTTTCGAAAAGTAGCGGTAGTTGTAGCGCGCTACCAAAAAAAAAGTAGTTTTTCCCACCACTGATCATCCATGATATTGTCGGAAATGTCAGAGTCGGTAGGATCTAAATGCAGTATTGAGTCATCAATGGGCTTTTGTGGAAGGATCTTTTTAAGTCTGGACTTACTGTATTTTGCCTTATAGGCTGCAGTTTTTTTTATTAGAGGTCTATTTTGAGTGGAGTTGTTGCTTTCAGATTTCTTCTTTGATGTGCTTTTTTGTACAGCTATGGTAGAATTATTTTGGGTAGAGGTTGAGTGTTTAGTTTTAGTAGTGGAAGTAGGTATAGAGACGGGCACAGATTTTGGTGGCTCGGTTTGTATGGCAATTGATTTAACAGATTTGACTGCTGCAGCATAAGACTGATCGGGTTTGGGTGTACGGGAGTTCATTACTTTACGGGCTTCTGGATATAACAGTCCTTGTGTGGCACGCAAGGACTGGATTTCTTTTTCGTACGACCATTTCGGGCATGAGCGGGAATAGGAAGGATGATCCTGTTTGCAGTTCACGCATTTAGGCGGATTAGAGCAGGTGTCACTGTCGTGGCCAGAGATACCACAACGGGCACAGGTTGGGGAACCACGACAGGAAGGTTTGGTATGGCCGAACTTTTGACATTGAAAGCATCGAGTAGGATTAGGTATATATGGTCTAACAGCACATGAGAGGTATCCTGCTTTGATATGGGAAGGAAGTTTAGGTGATTGAAAAGTCAAAATTATATGCTTTGTGTTTAGTGTTTGGTTATTGCGTCGGATAGAGATTCTGCGAACTGCATAAACATTTTGAGATTTAAGATTTTCGAGGATTTCGGCCTCAGAGCAGTGTAATAGGTCAGGTTCAGATATAACGCCTCTTGATGAATTAAGTGTGCTATGGGGTGATACAGTGACAGTGTTTGCACCGATAGTTTGTAATTGCATAATGTTGATTGCCTGTGTACTATTGGTTACTTCCACTAAGATGTCTCCTGATCGTATTTTTTTTATTTTCGCGAGTTCTCCAACATTACTAGTTATGCACTTATGTATTAAGAAAGGGGAGGTTTGGCTAAAGTTTCCTTCCTGGCGCTTCACAATAAAGAATTTGGCATGACCATCTCCTTGAGTAGGAGACTTCGGAACGTTGACGTGAGACGAAGATAACGTCGAATCCATATTGGGGATTGGAAATTTCGGACCCGACCGCACCACCCACCACGGAGCCCAACAAGGGGATACACATTCGTGCACCCGTGCTAGTTGGGTCTATACGCGCACAGTACATCCCTTAGGTAGCGTCCACCCTTAACGACGTGCCCAGTAGATGTCCGTTTGCTTGATCCCTAGCAGTTGACCGAAATCAGTACCACCAGCCGGTTGATACACAGGGGAACGCTGTGCACCTCCCGTTTACCCGAAGCCGAGGCCAAAGCAATGTGTTGGAGAAAACCCCTCAATTACCAGGATCCCCATTTCCGGGGACACGGGTCTCCACGCACGGCAAACACGTGGGCAGTTTACCCGCCAACAGAAGCTGACGGTACAGAGCGACCACAGCTTCTGAAGGGGGGCCCTCACTTCAAGAGAAGAAACCATACCGAGGGAGAAGGGAAAGGAAAAAGCAGAAGAAGAGAGGAGGGTAAAAAAACAGAGGAGCGAGAGATCGCTGGGGCCCCGGGATTGCGACACCCGTGAAAACCTAAAAAAGGTTTTCTCCCTGAGGGGGAACACATCTATGTTCCCCAGGAATGTATTATGGATAAAATTCTCGGTCAGGCTGTCAAGTTCTTTAAGATAATTAGAAAAACAAAATCCCACTCTTCTTTTTTTAACATATGGAGACGACATTTGATAGAATTGAACTAGAGGAAGAAATTCACGATTATTATAATAATAGAATAGATACTTTGATGTAGTTCTTTTTTTTAATGCTCTTTCGCTCTAAGAAACACCGTGGCATCTCTGGAAAATGTCGTTATACAGCTTAATTTAACTTGATTGCTCTCAGTTAGTCAAAAAATATATATTTTATGATATAAAAAAATAACACACAAAGAGGTAGAACAAGAAGAACTACAGCTAGTACAAGATAGTAAGTTTCAGTGTCACTCGAGTGTGACAAAGTTGTTCTGTTCAACATGATTAGAATTTTTTTCAACGTCTAAAGGTTAATATAATTTTAAAAAAAAATCTATAAATAATAATAAATATTCAATTTAATTTTTGTTGTGCATCTATATAAATCCATTTCAATAATGATATTAATCATTTTCTTCACTTTGCTTTGTAGTAATAACTTGTCTAGAAAAAAATGGCAGAAATTGAGGCTGTCCTGAACGAAATGGTATCGAGAGAACTTCAATCAGCATCTCCTTACACCACCCGCTATACAGTTCAAATGAGAGTGCTCCTAAAAATTATAACAATGTTGAACCTTTCATTACAAGATGTGTATGAAACGAAAAATTTGATCTACATAGGTATTTCGTGCTCAGAGAGCATCGAGAACGATTCGTCAGTCATATCGACAAAATAATTCTGCACCCACTCTAGAAGAATGCGCTGTCATCGAAAAGTTCTTGGCAAAAGATTTTGCTTGTACAGTCGATCTAATAAAACTGGTTAATGTGTTAAAAAAAAGAATACCTGTTATTGAATTGTACTTCATTTTCACAGTAGACGGGCTTCAGAATTCGAATGGTGATTTTAAAGGATACGTCGATAATTTATCAGTATCAATCTACGATGATGAGAGAGACGACATGATTCCGAAAGAAATGCACGTGAGAGCAATTAGAAAAATATATTTTAGATACAAAGATGCTACACCAGAGAAACTTGCAACTTTCTTAAAAAGAGTACTTAACATAAATTCGGACAATGTCGAGGTAAAGAACAATTTATCATTGAGTTCAAACAGTTCTTCGGACGATGAAGAGATCAAGATAGAAGATTTGAGAGATGTTATAAAGAAATCATTGGGGAAAAAATAACCATTGTATCCATATGGAAAAAATCAGAGCTGGAAACGAAACGAAAAATTTGATCTACATAGATATTTCATGCTCGGGGAGCATCGAGAACGATTCGCTAGTCATATCGACAAAATAATTCTGCACCCACTGTAGAAGAAAGAGTTGTCATCGAAAAGTTCTTGGCAAAAGATTTCGCTTGTACAGTCGCTCTAATAAAACTGGTTAATGTGTTAAAAAAAAAGAATACCTGTTATTGAACTGTTCTTCATTTTCGCAGTAGACGGGCTTCAGAATTCAAATGGTGATTTTAAAGGATACGTCGATAATTTATCAGTATCAATCTACGATGGTTGGTTGGTTGGTTGGTTGGTGTTTATTGGCACAAGGTCCAAAAAGGACATGCTGTGCCAGACAAGGAGTTAAAATCATATCAGAATGTATTCAGATAAAAGGTACCACAAAAATCTAGTAAAAGCTAAATTGTAAAGCCTAAAAAGGTGAAAAGTAAAATTCATAAGTGTTAAAAGTAGATAAAAGATGAAACAAAGACATCTGGATGGGGCTCCCATCCAGATACCAGTCAGACAGAAAGGGACACGTTACACTGAATAAAAAATATTGATCCGTCTAAGAAAAGCAAATAGATTTCGATGTGGGGTTTCACCCAGAATTTCGTCTAGTTTAGGATGAGAACAGTTAAAAAGTATTTGATAAAAACTATTAAAAGCAGTGCACGACGTTAAGAGATGACAAATGGTGAGGTGAGTATGACAGTGAGGGCACTCTGGGGCGGGTTCGCCCAAAAGTAAGTGCTTATGAGTAATTCGTGTATGTCTGATGCGAAGACGTGCCAATATGACATCTAGCCTGCGATAGGGATGAGACGACCAGTGTACGAGAGTTGGGCCAATAGAACGAAGTAGTATGTTTATTGGTTTTGAGAAAAGTTTCCTGTAGGGCAAGACAGGCGGGATTATGGTTGTAAATTATAGTTTTGAGGTCATCAATTTTGTTTAAAAAACCGTGGCAATTCCAGGATAGCAGCAGAGCCATGATTAAGTGATGTCGGAGATGACCGCGATTTTACACTTAATCCCCGTCGGTTGAAGCGGGGTACTTGGGATGTCTTCATCATCCATAATGTGATCTGAAATGTCAGAGTCGGTAGGATCCAAATGTAGTATAGAGTCATCTATGGGCCGTTGTGGAAGGATGCGTTTAAGTCTAGCTTTGTTGTATTTTGTCTTATAAGCTGAACTTTTTTTGAGTAAAGGTCTATTTTGAGTGGAGAGGTTGCTTTGAGGCTTCTTATTGGGTGTGTTTTTTTGTGTGGCTATTGAGGCATTATTTTGAGTAGTTGACTGTTTAGCTTTTGGGAAGGAAGTTGATGAAGAGACAGGTTTGGATTTGGGTGGGTCAGTTTGGGTAGCAATTGATGCAACCGCTTTCACTGTTGCAGCATAAGATTGACCAGGTTTAGGGGTGCGAGAGGCTATTATTTTACGTGCTTCTGGGTAAGACAATCCTTGGGTGGCACGCAAGGACTGGATTTCTTTTTCATAAGACCATTTAGGACAGGAACGGGAATATGAGGGTGGTCTTGTTTGCAGTTAACGCATTTAGGAGAGCCGGAACAGGTGTCACTGTCGTGGCCAGAGATACCACAGCGGGCACATACTGGGGAACCACGACAGGAAGGTTTTGTATGGCCAAACTTTTGGCACTGAAAACAACGGGTAGGATTAGGTATGTACGTTCTGACGGGACATGAAAGGTAGCCTGCTTTGATAGGAGATGGAATCTTCGGAGATTGAAAGGTCAAGATTATGTGTTTTGTGTCTATTATTTGGTTATTGCGTTTTATAGTGATTCTGCGAACTGCACTAACATTTTGGGATTTCAGATTTTCCAGGATTTCAGCCTCTGAACAGTGTAACAGGTCAGGTTCTGATATGACGCCTCTTGATGAGTTAAGTGTTTTATGGAGGGAGACAGTGACAGATTTTAGGCCCATAATTTTTAATTTCATAATGTTGTTTGCCTGTCTGCTATTGTTTACTTCCACTAAGAGGTCTCCTGAGCGTATTTTTTTTATTTTAGCAACTTCTCCGACATGATCAGTTATGCACTTATGGATTAGGAAAGGGGATGTTTGGCTAAAGTTACCGTCCTGACATTTCACAAGAAAAATTTTAAATTACCATCTCCTTGAGTGGGAGATTTCGGAACGTTGACATGAGACGAAGATAATGTCGAATCCATATTGGGGATTGGAAATTCGGACCCGACCGCACCACCCACCACGGAGCCCAACAAGGGGATGCACATTCGTGCACCAGTGCTAGTCGGGTCTATACGCGCACAGTACATCCCTTAGGCAGCGTCCACCCTTAACGACGTGCCCAGTAGATGTCCGTTTGCTTGATCCCTAGCAGTTGACCAAAATCAGTACCACCAGCCGGTTGATACACAGGGGAACGCTGTGCACCTCCCGTTTACCCGAAGCCGAGGCCAAAGCAATGTGTTGGAGAATAAACCCCCTTAATTACCAGGATCCCCATTTCCAGGGACACGGGTCTCCACGCACAGCAAACACGTGGGCAGTTTACCCGCCAACAGAAGCTGACGGCACAGAGCAACCACAGCTTCTGAAGGGGGGCCCTCACTTCCAGAGAAAAAACCACACCGAGGGAGAAGGGGAAGGAAACAGCAGAAAGAGAGAGGAGGGTAAGAAACAGAGAAGCGAAAGATCGCTGGGGCCCCGGGATTGCGACACCCCTAAGTACCTAAAGAAGGTGCTCCCCCTGAGGGTCAATCTACGATGATGAGAGAGACGACATGACTCCAAAAGAAATGCACGTGAGAGCAATTAGAAAAATATATTTTAGATACCAAGATGCTACACCAGAGAAACTTGCAACTTTCTTAAAAAGAGTACTTAACATAAATTCAGACAATGTCGAGGTACAGAACGATTTATCATTGAGTTCAAACAGTTCTTTGGACGATTAAGAGATTCAAGATAGAAGATTTGAGAGATGTTATAAAGAAATCATTGGGGGAAAAAATAACCATTGTATCCATATGGAAAAAATCAGAGCTGGCGAACTTTGAAAAGGTGCAGGGTAAACGAGCTGCTGTAACGGCTTCCAAATGTTTGAAAAAAGGAAAATTTAATGATGTTGAATGAACTTTATAATAAAATAACAAAAATAATTACTAAATGAGGTATGTGTTCTTATTCAAAGAGTACTCATGGAACTTAAAAAAAAAAAAAAAAAAAAAAAAAAATAAGAAATCTGACATATACACTAATATTACTTAAATCAGGGATGTAAATAGGATCCACAGATATTTAGTAACACCACACAGAATTTGATAGGTACCGAACTTTTTTTCAAAATTTATTAAATAAACATAAATTTCAAGAAATTATTTTTTTCATAAATTTAATTATAAATGCCTTCTTTAATTAGAGATTTTTTTTTTCAATTGGATTTGATAAGTACTTTTTTGTTCTCAACAGCATTTCAAAACTTGCTTCTAGAACGTCTGTGTTCAATATTTTCCTTATGTGCTTCTTTAACAAGACCAAATAAGTGTTGAATTTTTGAATGCATAGTTCTTACAAAATTTTTCACTATAATATCATCATTCAACTTTTGCAAGAACATTGTTCGGATTTCTGGATCATTCAACATATCAATAGTTTTTTCGATCTAATATTTTGGGTATTGTGAATAAAAAGTAGAAGCATTAGTGATCTTTCATCATATTCGAATGTTAGATTACAGAACTGAATTATTTTTTCAAAGTCTGTTCTTGAAAGTACGCAATTCCTTCTTTTTTCAATTACTTTAAATATTTTAGGGTTGTTATCTTTAACCATTGAGTTGAACCATATTTTACATATGACAGATTTAGTATTATTACACTCATGTCCATAAATTAAGAATAATTCAGAATCACACAGAAATTGATCTCTAAAATAAAAATTTCACCTGTGGAATGATCACACACATCTTGAAAAAGAATATGCAAATTACAGGAAACCACCAGATGGCGTGGATGGTACGTCACAATGACGAGAGTGTAAGAGAGGGGTATATAAGGAATGGTGGCAAAGAAGTAAAATTGTTCACAAGCGCTGTGAAAGCCTTTCAGTTCAAAAACCGCATAGTTATGGCACAAAGCAGGCATTTGGATGATGTTTTACGTGGCAGAATTATCGGACGACTGGAATGTGGACGTACCCAGCTGGAAGTATCCGAGGAACTTGGAATCACCCAGAGTGTCATCTCCAGGCTTTGGCAACGATTCCAAGATGATGGTAATGTGACTAGACGTTACAGCACAGGTCGCCCCCGAGTAACAACGCCGAATGAGGACCGCTATTTGGCAGTTACTGCCAAAAGAAACAGACGGAGTACAGCATCAGACCTGTCTCGTCAGCTCTCTTCAGCTACCGGTACGATAGTTTCAAGGCAGACCGTGTACAGACGCTTAGGGCACATTGGTCTATATGCTCGTACGCCTGTCAGATGTGTTCTACTTACCGCAACTCACTGTCGCCTGCGATTAACCTGGTTGGTTGCTGTTTATTGGCACAAGGTCCAAAAAGGACATGCTGCGCCAGACAAGAAGTTAAAATCATATCATGATGTATTCAGATAAAAGGTACCACTAAATCTACTAAAAGCTAATTGTAAAGACTAAAAAGGTAAAAAGTAAAATTCAAAAAGTGTTAAATGCAGATAAAAAGTGAAGCAAAGACATCTGGATGGGGGGCCCATCCAGATACAATTCAGACAAGTGCAGACACTTCATACCGAGAAAAGAATGTTAGCCCGTTGAAGGAATAAAGCAAGTGATGGTGAGGGGTTTCGCCCAAAAGGTCGTCAAGTCTGGGATGAGAACAATTAAAATAATTTAGGTAAAAGGTTTTAAAAGCAGAGCAAGATGTTAAAAGATGATGTATAGTAAGATGAGTATGACAATGAGGGCATTCTGGAGCAGGTTCACCCAATAGAAGGTGTACTTATGGGTAAGTCTTGTATGGCCAATGCGAAGACGAGTCAGTATAACATCGTGCTTACAGTATGGTTAAGTGGACCAGTGGGTAAGGGCTGGCCGGATAGAGTGAAGTTTGTTTAGGGTTTCACCGTCCCATATATGATTCCAAGTGCCTTCTGTTAGGGAAGGCACTTGGAATCATATATGGGACGGTGAAACCCTAAACCTGTGGTATGGATGAGTGGACCAGTGGGTAAGGGCTGGCCGGATAGAACGAAGTTTGTTTTGGGTTTCACAGTCCCATATGTGGATCCAGGTGCCTTTTATTAAGGAAGAGATGCCAGATTTTATATCACAATAGGGTGGGTGGAGATTATATGGGACAGTAGAATGCCTGGCCAAAGAATCAGCCCTTTCGTTGCCGAGAATCCCAATATGGCTAGGTACCCAGCAGAAGAGGATGTTGTATCCACGGTTCATGAGGCAATTGTGCATGTGTAGGACTTTCAGAATATAGCTATGGGTTAGGGAGCCAGATCCCAGATTTTCCAAAACGCTTAATGAGTCAGAGTAGATGATGAATTGTTTGGTAGTTGCTCTAGAGATGTAAAGAAGACTTTCATAAATAGCTATTAATTCGGCTGTAAATACGGAGCAAAATGAAGGTAGGGTGTAGTTGTAAGAATGATTATGATGTACATAAGCAAAGCCAACGTGATTATGAGATTTTGAGCCGTCAGTAAATAGTTCTTCAAAGTTTCGATATTTGCTTTTATGGTCTAGAAATAACTGTTGATATATTATGGGATCAGTGTTTGGTTTTGTGAAGCCTTCGAATGGTTGTAGGTAGGTTGGTTGGTTTTTTTGGCACAAGGTCCAGAGAGGACATACTGCGCCAGACGTTGAGTTAAGTCAAATAAAGATGTGTTCAGTATAAAAGGTGTCATAAAACCTAGTAAAAACTAAAATGTAAAGGTGATAAAGGAGACAAGTAAAATTCAAAAGTAGATAAAAGAGGTAAAACCAAAGGCATATGGATGGGGGCTCTCATCCAGATGCCAGTCAGGCTAAATTGGACATTTCATACTGAATAAAATATGTTTGTGTGCCGAAGAAAGGCAAACAAGTTATGGTGTGGGATATCACCCAATATGTCGTCTAGTTTGGGATGAGAAGAGTTAAAAAATATTTGGTAAAGATCATTAAAAGCAGAGCAAGAGGTTAAAAGATGATGTATGCTAAGTTGAGTATGACAATGTGGGCATTCAGGAGCAGGTTCGCCCAAAAGGAGGTACTTATGGGTTAGTCTCGTATGGCCAATGCGAAGACGAGTGAGAGTGACATCGTGCTTGCGGTACGGTTGAGTGGACCAGTGGGTAAGGGCTGGCCGGATAGAGTGAAGTTTGTTTTCGGTTTCACAGTCCCATATGTGATTCCAAGTGCCTTTTGTTAGGGAAGAGATGCCAGACTTTATATCCGTATAGGGCAGATCACAGTTATATGGGACGGTAGAATGCCTGGCCAAACAATCTGCTTTTTCGTTTCCAGGAATCCCAATATGGCTAGGTACCCAGCAGTAGAGGATAATGTAACCACGGTTCATCAGTCTCTTGTGCATGCGTAAGACTTTCAAAATATAACTATGAGTGAGGGAGCCGGATTTCAGATTCTCCAAGACACTTAATGAGTCAGAGTAGAGGATGAAATGTTTGGTATTTGTTCTCGAGATGTAAAGAAGGCTTTCATAAATAGCTATTAATTCGGCTGTAAATATGGAACAAAACGAAGGTAGGGTGTAGTTGTAAGAATGATTATGATGTACATAAGCAAAGCCAACGTGATTATGAGACTTTGAGACGTCAGTATACAGTTCTTCGAAGTTTTGATATTTGCTTTTATGGTCTAGAAATAGCTGTTTATATATTATGGGGTCAGTGTTTGGTTTTGTGAAGCCTTCGAATGGTTGTAGGTAGGGAATCTGCAATTTGGTCCATGGTTGGACTTCATGAAATGAACAAGTAGATACTTTAAGATCCTCCAAGTGGGTACCGACTACACTCCTACGGATCCTAATTCCGAAGGGGGGAGTGCAGGAAGGGCGATTTGCATAAAACTGGTCCAGTTGGGTATCTATGAAAGAATCCTTTAAGGGATGTGAAGAATGAGAAAAGATGCGAAAATAGGTATTCAATGACAATTTGTGGCGTATGAGAGTGAGAGATGGTTCATGGCAGGTGACGTAAAGGCTATGTACAGGTGATGTCCTAAAAGCTCCAGAGCATATGCGTAGTGCAGTATGATGCACGGTGTCAAGTTTTTTTAGCATTGATTTAGAGGCCGATCCATAAACGCAGCTTGCATAGTCCATTTTGGAACGGATGATGGCTCGGTAGATACGCATGAGAGCATCCCGCTCGGCTCCCCAAGAGGTATTGGTTAAAACCTTTAAAATGTTCAGTTTTTTTTCGCATTTTCTACGAATGTCAGAAATATGATTAGCAAACGTAAGTTTTTTGTCAAAAGTTAGGCCTAAAAATTTAACAGAGTCCTTGATAGTGATTTTAGTATGATGGAGGTAAAGTTCTGGATCCAGGTGGATCCCACGCTTCCGGCAGAAGTGAGTACAAGTTGTTTTTTCTGCAGAAATATTATACCCATTGGTATTGCACCATTTTTGGATGCGATTGATAGTGGTCTGAAGCTGCCGTTCTATGTAACGCATGTCTTGCCCCTGACAGGAGATCTGTAGATCATCAACATATAGGCTACCGTGTACTGTCGGAGGGAGCTGGTTAAGGATATTGTTGATTTTTATAGAAAAGAGGGTGACGCTAAGGACAGAGCCTTGTGGTACACCCTCTTCTTGTACAAAGTTATTTGAAAGGGTATCCTTGATGCGTACTTTGAAGTTCCGGAGTGAGAGAAAATTTTTGATAAATATAGGTAGGTTTCCACGGCAGCCCATATTGAAGAGATCACGCAGTATGCCATATCTCCAGGTGTGGTCATAGGCTTTTTCAATATAAAAAAATATTGACACAAGATGGTTTTTTCTTAAGAATGCGTTACGGATTTGAGTTTCTAAATGTAAAGTGTTATCTATGGTGCTTCTGCCTTTGCGGAATCCACTCTGGAAAGGGTGTATATGGCCCTCAGTTTCTAAAACGTATACTAGACGAGTATTAATCATTCGCTCCAGTAGTTTGCACAGACAACTTGTTAGGGCTATGGGACGATAGTTATTAGGATTAGTGGTGTCTTTTCCAGGTTTGGGTATGGGTATGAACATTGCATTTCTCCACTCCAAGGGAAAGGCATGCTCATTCCATATTCTGTTGTATAGCTGTAAAAGACTAACTAAAGAATCATGGGAGAGATGTTTAAGCATTTCATTAGTGATGCCATCAGGGCCAGGGGATGTGTTAGATGACTGGCTTAAACTGTTGCGTAGTTCATTCATAGTGAAGTTACTATTGTAGGAGAAGTTCGAGGAAGTTTTGAAATTTAATTTATGGCGTTCGGATTGTTCCTTATATGGAAGAAAACTGCTAGAATAGGAGGTATTGCAGGATGTGAATGCTAGAGATTGGCCTATTCTATTTGCAATTCTTTTTGTATCTGAAATAATTTGGTTATTGATGGATAGGCAGGATATGGAGTGATTACTATAGATGCCCATGATTCTTTTAGTTTTGTCCCATAGTTCTTTACTGGAGGTTGAAGGAGAGATTCCTGAGACGTACTGAATCCAGGATTCTCTCTGAGAACGCCTCCTTATTTTGCGTGCGTGTGCACGTGCCTGTTTGAAGGTAATAAGGTTTTCAGTGGTGGGGCACCGCCGAAAATTACCCCACGCTTTCTTCTGTTTTTTAGCGAGGGTGCAAGTCTCGTTCCACCACGGCTTTTTTATTCTATGGTTGCTTTTAACAGATTTTGGAATGCTCGCGTCAGCTGCATTAATGATAATGGAGGTGACATTCCTAACGACCTCGTCTATGTTTCCTTCAATAATGTTTGGTAATATGGTAGATAGCAAGGTGAAGGTCTGCCAGTCTGCTTTATTATGTATGTATCTGAGTATGTTAGTGGTTTGGTTGACATTCTGATATAAGGGTGAGAGAATGATCGGAAAGTGATCGCTGTTATGCAAGTCACCAGAAACTGAGAAATTATAGAAGGGGAGGATTGAAGGAGAACAGATGGCAAGGTCGATGGCATGAAAGGATTTAGTTGGATGATGGAAGTAAGTATTGTCGCCGTTATTCATAATACATAGAGAGAAATCAGTTGTAATTTGTTCACCTCTAGTATTGGTATCTTTGCTGCCCCATAATGGGCTATGGCCATTCATGTCACCAAGGAGTATAAATGGTGTTGGAAGTTCATGAATAAGATTATTGAGAGATGTTTGGCTAATTGTTTCATTGGGAGGGAGATAAATGCAGCAGATGGTAGTGAGCTGTTTTAATTTGACACGAGCGGCAGCTGCTTGGAGATTGGTATTCAGATTGACTATTATGTAGGGATAGTTATTGTTGACTAACAGGGCCACACCACGAGAGGCCCTGTCACTCAGTTCGTAGTCTTTCCGAAGGATTGTATATTTGCGGATGGTAGGATGTTTATCGGGTTTGAGATAAGTTTCTTGAAGAGCAAAGCAGGCGGGATTGAGGTCATAGAGAAGTGTTTTAAGGTCATCAATTTTATTCTGAAAGCCGTGGCAGTTCCATGAGAGCAACAATGCCATAATTATGTAATGTTATGGGCATTGTGCGTCTCCTTTGTAATCCCTGCAGAGATATCAGGTGGTTTTATTTCTTCGTGTTCCATTGATTCTTCATCACTAATATCAGTTTCAGATGGATCTAGTTTTAAAATTGTGTCATCAATATGTGGCTGTGGAGGTACTTTTTTCTTGCTAAATTTGTTATATTTTAATTTGTAAGTAGATGTTTTACTAAGCTGTGGTCTGATTTGGGTAGAGCTATTACTTGTTACCTTTTTTTTAGGTGGAGTTTTTGGGGATGTAGAGTAAGGTTTGATCTGCTTAAGAGTACTTTGTTTACTTGTTATGGTATTGATGGTGGAAATATTTGATGGAAAGTCGGTTTGAATGGCTATTGATTTCGTAGATTTTACTATTGCAGCATAGGATAGGCCAGGTTTTGGTGTACGATCTTCTATTATTTTACGAGCTTCAGGGTATGAGATTCTTTGTGTAGCACGTATTGACTGGATTTCTTTTTCAAATGCCCATTTTGAGCATGACTTTGAATATGATGGATGTTCCTGTTTACAGTTGACACACTTTGCAGCTGCAGAGCAGGTATCACTGTCGTGGTCAGAGGCACCACAACGAGCGCAGGCTGGTGATCCACGACAGCAAGTTTTAGTATGACCGAACTTTTGACACTGGAAGCAACGGATAGGATTTGGTATATATGGTCTAACGGGACATAATAGATAGCCAGCTTTAATATGGGATGGAATTGTGGGACACTGGAAAGTCAGAATAATATGTTTAGTGGGTATAATTTGGTTATTGCGTCGAATAGTGATTCGAAGCACAGCACATACTTTTTCATCTTTTAGGTTTTCTAATATTTCAGCTTCAGAGCAGTGCAAAAGTTCAGGTTCTGATACTACTCCTCGTGAGATATTTAAGGATGTATGGGGTGTCACTGTAACAGGTTTTATGCCAAAGTTTTTAATCTTCATTATTTTGGATGCTTGTCTATTGCTTGATACTTCAACTAATAGGTCTCCAGATCGTAATTTTTTAACTTTTTTGACTTCTCCTACATTGTCTGTGATACATTTGTGTATTAAGAATGGTGATGTTTCATTAAAGGTACCTTCAACATAGTGGATGATGAAGAACCGAGCGTTCATATGTGAAAGTTGTGCATCAGTGTTTTCATTAGGAGTGGACAGTGGATTTAAGGTATGCGGAACATTGACGTTTAACAAAGAAATTTTCATAGCCATGTTGGGGGAATTGAGATTCGGACCCGACCGCACCACCCACCACGGAGCCCAATGAGGGGGTGTGCAATTGCACACCAGTGCTAATCGGGTCTATACGCGCTCAGTACATCCCTTAGGCAGCGTCCACCCTTAACGACGTGCCCAGTAGATGTCCGATTGCTTGATCCCTAGCAGTTGATCGAAATCTGTACCACCAGCCGATTGATATACAGGGGAACGCTGTATACCTCCCGTTTACCCGAAGCCGAGGCCAAAGCAATGTGTTGAGGTTTCTCCCGTGTCTGTGGAAATTTCGTAATGATGATTTCCTTTATGGGAACACCCCTCAATTACCAGGATCCCCATTTCCGGGGACACGGGTCTCCACGCACGGCAAACACGTGGGCAGTTTAACTGCCAATAGAAGCTGACGGCACAGAGCGACCGCAGCTTCTAAAGGGGAGCCCTCACCTCCAAGGAGGAAACTACACTGAGGGAGAAAGCGAAGGAGAAAGCAAAGTAGAGAGGAGGGTAAACAAAAGAGGAGTGAAGGATCGCAGGGCCCCGGGATTGCGACACCCGTGAAAACCTAAAGAAGGTCTTCCCCCTGAGGGGGGTTGTAGGTAGGAAATCTGCAATTTAGTCCATGGTGGCACTTCATGAAATGAACAAGTAGACACATTAACATCCTCCAATTGGGTACCGACTACACTCCTACGGATCCGAAGTCCGAAGGGGGGAGTGCAGGAAGGGCGATTTGCATAAAACTGGTCCAGTTGGGTGTCTATAAGAGAATCCTTTAAGAGATGTAGAGGATGGGAAAGGATGCGAAAATAGGTATTTAATGATAATTTCTGATGTATGAGAGTGAGAGATGGTTCATGACAGGTGATGTAAAGGCTATGGACAGGCGATGTCCTAAAAGCACCGGAACATATGCGTAGTGCAGCATGATGCACATTGTCAAGTTTTTTAGCATTGATTTAGAAGCTGATCCATAGATGCAGCTTGCATAGTCCATTTTAGAACGGATGACAGCACGGTAGATGCGCAAGAGAGCATCACGGTCTGTCCCCCAAGAGGTATTGGTTAAAACCTTTAAAATGTTAAGTTTTTTCTCGCATTTATTGCGGATGTCTGAGATATGTTTAGCGAATGTAAGTTTCTTGTCAAAATGTAAACCTAATAATTTAACAGAATCTTTTACAGCAATATTAGTATGGCCCAGATAAAGTTCCGGATCCGGGTGTATCCACGCTTCCGGCATAAATGGGTACAGATTATTTTCTCTGCTGATATCTTAAAACCGTTTCTGTCACACCACTTAAAGATGCGGTTGATGGCATTCTGGAGCTGGCGTTCTATCAGGCGCATGTCCTTTCCCTGACAGGAGATGTGCAGGTCATCTACATATAGACTACCGTAGACAGTCGAAGGCAGTTGGTTCAGGATGTTATTAATTTTTATTGAGAAGACGGTGACACTGAGTACGGAGCCCTGTGGAACACCCTCCTCTTGAACAAAGTTATTGGATAGCATGCCATCAATCCGGACCCGGAAATTTCGGAGTGACGAAAAGTTTTTTATAAAAATGGGTAGGTTGCCTCGGAATCCTATATTATGAAGGTCTAGAAGGATCCCGTACCTCCACGTTCGGTCATATGCCTTTTCAATGTCAAAGAAAACTGACACTAAGTGGTTCTTTCCAAGGAAAGCATTACGAATTCAGGACTCTAAATTAATGATGTTATCTATGGTGGATCTCCCCTTTCGGAAGCCACTCTGGAAGGGATGTATATGGTCCCCTGTTTCTAAAATGTAAACAAGCCGGGTATTGATAATTTTCTCCATTAATTTACATAAGCAACTAGTAAGGGCTATGGGACGGTAGTTATTAGGGTTAGACATATCTTTTCCTGGTTTGGGGAAGGGAATAACTATTACATTTCTCCAGGAGGTGGGAAAGGTCTGTTCATTCCAGATTCTATTGTAGAATTTCAAAAGATTGAGTAAAGAGTCATGGGATAAGTGTTTCAGCATGTCATATGTAATACCATCGGGACCCGGAGATGTGTTTGAGGACTGTCTTAAGTGTTGGGTAAGTTCATCAATGCTAAGATCACTATTGTAGGTAGAGTGTGAGGAGGTTTTGAAATTTATTTTTTGTCGTTCTGATTGTTGTTTATACGGGAGGAAAGAATTTGAGTAGGAGGTACTGCACGAGATGGAAGCAAGGGTTTCACCAATGCTATTTGCTATTTCTTTTGTATCGGATATAATGCTGTTATTTATGGTTAGACAGGAAATTGGCTGATTAGTATAAATGCCCATGGCTCTTTTTGTTTTCGTCCATAGCTCCTTACTAGAAGTAGAGGCTGTAATGCTGGAGATATATTTGATCCAGGATTCTCTTTGACACTGACGCCGGACTCTACGTGCATAAGCGTTAGCTTGCTGAAAGAGGGTGAGGTTTTCGGTGGTAGGGAACCGCCGTAAATTGCTCCAGGCTTTCTGCTGCTTCTTTTTAGCAAGAGTGCATTGTTCATTCCACCACGGTTTTTTTATTGCGTCGAGGTCTGATGCCTGATTTAGGAATGCTGGCATCAGCGGCTTGGATGATAATTGAAGTAACGTTTTGTACAACCTCGTCTATCGGGCCTTCAACAACATCAGAGGTGATGGCAGACAGGGAAGTGAAGGTGAACCAATCTGCCTTATCATGAATGTATCTAGGTACTGAAGTATGTTGGGGATTGTGGTACAGAGGTGACAGAAGAATCGGAAAATGATCACTGTTGTGGAGATCACTGGATACAGAAAAATTATATGTTGGGAGAAGTGATGGAGAACAGATAGCAAGGTCTATTGCATGGAAAGTTTAAGTTGGATAGTGAAAGTAAGCATTGTCACCATTATTCATGCAGCAAAGGGAGAAGTCAGTGAGAAGTTGTTCGATTTGAAGGCCTCTAATGTTGGTGTCCTCTATTGTTGCTGAATGAGACTATTGAGGGATGTTTGGCTTATGGCTTCACTAAGAGGGAGGTATATACTGCAGACAGTTGTGAGTTGTTTTAATTGAATACGAATGGCAACTGCTTGGAGATTTGTGTTAAGATTGACCATAGTGTGAGGATAACTATTGTTAATTAATAGGGCAACTCCACCAGTGGCCCTATCATTGAGCTCATAGTCCTTGGGAAAGATGGTGTAATTATGGATTTTAGTATATCTATTGGTTTTGAGAAAAGTATCCTGAAGGGCAAAGCAAGCGGGGTTATGATCATAAATCAGCGTTTTGAGGAAACCGTGGCAGTTCCAAGACAGCAGCAGGGCCATTATCATGTTGTGTTTGGGATGATGCTCATCTTGCTCCGAACCCCCGTAGGCTTGAGAGGGGTGCTAGGGATGTCGTCATCATCCATGGGAAGATCTGACATTTCAGAGTCAGAGGGGTCCAAATGTAGGATAGTATCGTCTATAGGGCGTTGTGGAGAAACGTGTTTGATTTTGGGTTTATTATACTTTGATCTGTAGACCGATTGGTTGGTTGGTTGGTTGGTGTTTAATGGCACAAGGTCCAGAAAGGACATACTGCGCCAGACTATGTGTATTTAGAATGAAATAACGCTTTCGCGTAAAAGTTGTTGTACAAAACATGTAAAGCTAAAATCCGTAAGGTCTAAAACTGGTAAAATCTAATTGTAGAAAGGTAAAAAGTAGATAAAAGTGAGCCAAGGACGTCTGGATGGGGGCTCCCATCCAGATACCAGTCAGAGAAAGGTGTATATTTCACACTGAGTAAAACAGATTGATACGTCGAAGAAATGAAAATAAATTACAGTGAGGGGTTTCACCCAATATATCGTCAAGTTTGGGATGAGAACAGTTAAAAAATATTTGGTAAAAATTATTAAAAGCTGTACAAGAGGTTAAAATGTGACGAATGGTAAGGTGAGTATGACAATGTGAACACTCTGGAGCAGGTTCACCCAGGAGTAGGTGTCTGTGGGTGAGTCTCGTGTGACCAATGCGGAGACGAGTTAATATAACATCCTGCTTTCGATATGAAAGGGATGGCCAATGAGTGAGATCAGTTCGGATAGAATGCAGTTTGTTTTCGGTTTCACCTGCCCATTTATTGATCCAACAGCTTTTTATTATGCTAGAAATGCCAGACTTTATATCCTCGTATGCGAGATAGCCAGTATACGGGATTGCAGCATGCCTGGCTAATGTGTCCGCCTTATCATTACCCGGTATCCCAGTATGACTGGGTACCCAGCAGAGGAGAATGTCGTACCCACGATTTGTCAGCTGTTCGTGCATGTGTAGCACTTTGGGAATATAGCTATGAGTAGTGGAGCATGATTGTAGATTTTCTAGTACACTGAGGGAGTCAGAGTAGATGGTAAATCTGTTGGTCTTCATTCTAGAAATGTATAAAAGGCTTTCATGGATGGCCAGTAATTCAGCTGTAAATATGGAACAGAGCGGAGGAAGAGTATAGCTGCAGGTATGGTTATTTTCGACAAAGGCAAAGCCAACATAATTATCAGATTTTGAACCATCAGTGTATATTTCTTTATATTTTTTATATGTGTTTTGGTGATCTTGGAATAACTGTTGATAAATTTTTGGGTCTGTATCCTGTTTTGTGAAGCCATTGAATGGTTGGAGGTACGACGTCTGCAGTGTAGTCCATGGCGGAATTTCATGAAGGGAACAATGAGAGACTTTGACATTCTCCAGTTGGGTACCAACAAGGCTCCTACGCATTCTTAGTCCAAAGGGAGGAGTACATGAGGGCCGATTTCCGTACAGGCTGTCCAGGCGAGTGTCCAAAAGAGAGTCCTGCAATGGGTGGGATGGATGAGAAAGGATGCGAAAATAGTTGTTTAATGACAGCTTGTGACGGATGTGGGTGAGAGAAGGCGCATGACAAGTGATAAAAAGACTTTGTATGGGTGATGTTCTAAAAGCTCCGGAACAAATACGTAGGGCAGAATGATGCACGGTGTCAAGTTTTTTTAAAACTGATTTGCGAGCAGATCCATAAATGCAACAAGCATAATCCATCTTCGATCTAATAATAGCACGGTAAATTCGTAACAGAGCATCACGCTCCGCTCCCCAAGAAGTATTTGTTAGGACTTTTAAAATGTTTAGATGTTTTTCACACTTGTTGCGAATAAAAGATATATGATTTGCAAACTGAAGTTTTTTGTCAAAGTAAACCCCTAAAAATTTAGTGGAGTCTTGTACTTGTATTTTTGACTGACCCAGATAAAGTTCAGGATCCGGATGGATCCCACGCAAGCGGCAAAAGTGGATACCGACTGTCTTTTCCGCAGAAATGGTGAACCCGTTTATAGTGCACCATTTCATGATTCGATTTATGGTGTTCTGAAGTTGTCGCTCTATGTACCGCATGTCTTTTCCGGTGAGCGGAAAAAACGCCGCCGGAAAAAACGCCACATGGGGAAAAACGCCACCCGGAAAAAGCGCCGCCGGAAAAAACGCTACTTTTAATAGTAATCTACTTTTAATAGTTTTATGATGTAACACAGTCTTTTAATAGTTTTATGATGTAACCCAGTCTTTATATGCTAATCGACGAGGCAAGGAGCGTAGCCAGAAAATTTTTTCGGGGGATTGTATGAGATATAATTTTGTATTGATAAACTTAATTTCTTACTGACACGTGGACTTGACAGTGGTTGGGACCTGAAATTTTCGGGGGTGTATGAGTAATTTTGTATGATAAACTTACTAACGCGTGGAAAGGAGGGCTTGGGGCTCGAGCCCCCCCATAGCTTTGTAGGATGATAGAAAATAATCATATATCGGTGTCTTTTTCAGTCTCCAGAATCCATAAAAAAATACTAAGCCCCCTCCCCCAAACCTCCAAATCTACTGAATTGCTACACGCTACTGCGCCCCTATCGGATTGAGGGGAGACCTAGGCTGAGCTATGGCTTATTATTACTGGTTTTCTTTTTATAAGGGCAAGAGTTTATTCTGATTCATGGTAATTTATCTTGTTAGCTCTTGGTTTTTAAATAAGAAATTTTAGAATAAGGAAAATTTATAAGTATATATATTTATATATAAATATTTTTATTTTTGAAAATATTCAATTTAAACATTGGTACTCTTATTTTAAAGATGCCTTTTTAAAAACTAAATTATGGTATTAATAAGTCAAAAACAATTTTAAAAAAATCTTCTTTAAATTAAATGTTAGTGTAATTGTAATGTTTTTAAATAAATTTTTAAATGCTGGAAAAAAAAACAGCATCACTTTTTAAAGGAAACTGGTTTAAAATCATTTAAAACTCATTTCTTAAAATGTAAAATATTAGTTATATATAACTGTGATTAAAATTAATAGTTAATTAGTTTTATTAAAATTAGTTGGAAAAGTTTCAATAATACTTTCTAACTTTTGTAACCTTTGTAACAGTTTTTAAACATTAATTTGATCAGAAATAGAGCCTTTGCTAAAGAACCTGACTGAGAATCAAAGACGGCCTTGTAAGTGAACGCGTCCGTTAAATATGTAGGGCCGTCTATCCTTTTGCTGGGTTGTGAGCATTCAAAACTGCATTATTTTGTTAAAACATGATCGATTCCGGTTCTTGTACTACAAAACAAACATACAAAATTTGCAAATCAAATTATAAATTTATAAGTTTTTTATCTAAATAATTGATTTACTTATTTATTGTATTATTTTCAAGACAAAGTACATATTCATTTAAAGATGGAGAACAATTCTTTGTAGTGTCACCGGATGTCGACACCCGTACTCATTTTGAGGGTATACTGGTTTTTTTTTTTTTTTTTTAAGTGTCAAACTCAGAGCCTGACAAAATCGAGGACAGACGGGGCAGCTAACTTGGGTCCCCAGTGAAAGGAGAACACAAAATGAAAACGCCCCTGTCCTCAAGTAATGTAATATTTTTCAGGAGAGGCTACTTAAAAGAAAAAAAGTTAAAAGTGATTATTACTAAAAATAAATTATTAATTATATCAATTATAATCAATCTTTGATTGCTATTGAATTATTTTCTTCCGAATTCTTTGAAAACAATTTTTAAATGAATAAAATTGAATAATATATTAAATTTTAACACATTTTAAGTACTGATTTGAGCATTCTAAGATTTTGCTTACAGAAATTTAGTGAATTCGTTTTCATACTGCAGCATTTCTTTCCAGAGTTCATATTACTTTGGTAGAATTATTTAGCCCGTCATTTAGAATTTCTGTAGTTAGCACATTTACAGATTCTGCAGAAGGGAAAGAAGTGTTTTATTCAATTTTTATTAGTTATAGAAAATCAATATTCGTAATATTATCCTTATAAATGACTCACTGTAAATAATAACAATAAATAATAACAATAGATAATAATAATAATAATAATAATAATGAAAAAAAAGTTTTAAAATAGAATTTTTTTTAAAAATTTGAACTCGTTTAAAAATTTAAATTCTAAATCACATCCAATAAACTATTACCTTTTTAAAAGGTATTTAATGTTTCTTCCTATGAATAAAAATCAGATAGTTATTTTCTGGAAAATAAAAATAATTGGTATATTAATAACTTGTACAAATATTTATAAATTGCGTAGTCATTTTATAAATGAATTTTCAATTTATCTACACGAGAATGCTTTTCAAAGATTTATCGCTTTTTCGGAGTTTTAACATAGCCATAAGTAGTTGTGACATGATTCCAAAAAAAGAAGGGAAAAACAAAAAAGAAAGAAAAAAGCCTCTGCGAGATCCTCTACCTCCGCTTTGTTCTTTTTGGACCCCCAGGACATGTATATCTTACCTCTTTGTCTAATGGTCAAAACATTAGGGGTCGAATGCTATTTTTGGAATTCTCCTTTGACCTTGAACAAGTGTTCTCACTGTTCTGCAAAAGCGGAATTTTCGTTTAACCTTGAACAAGTGGTTTTGTTTGACGGATTATTGCAAGTTTGTCGGTGGGGGCGGTTAGTTAGAAGATTGACATATACATCCAATAGAATCTATTAGATTAATTTCTTTCTTCTAGGGGGGGGGCGGTCGCCCCCTCTGCCCCCCTTTAATCCTCCCTTGGTGGCGGTTGAGGAGGGAGGGGGTAATTCTTCAGTAAGAAAAGTCAAAATTAATTTGATATGCCAAAAAAAACCCATTGAAACATGAAAAAAATAAACCCTTATCCCCCACCCCCACCCACACACGCACACCTATGTGTTAATTAAAATCCCTATTTAACAAGGATTTTATTATTTTGAAATCTTAACACTTGTATGTCATCAGCGTACCTTAGTGGCGTAGCCAGGAATTTTTCATGGGGAGGGGGGGGCGATACGATTACTGCAACTCACACATATGCATATTTGCTGTGATAAGGGAGTGAAGAAAATACATTTTGTATGGCAAAAAAATCATCATGTGGGGGGGGTGGTATGACCCCCCTATCCCCCCCCCCCTTGGCTACGCTACTGGCGTACCTGAATGGTTTTTTGGGGGTCATACTCCCTAAAAGCTTCATTTACTGTTAAGTAATTGGAAATGAATTTTTTTTTTTTTTTTTTTTTTGTCAGCGGAAACCGAAATCTTTCTAGGAAAGTCTATACCCCTCCCCCGTTCCTTAACGCCTACCAAATTATACACAAATTGAATTATTCAATTAGACATGTGTCTTCCCCCATTTCTGGAAAACAAAGTACATTAAACCTCATAATTCAACTTCATACCTCCCCTTTTCTGCAAAAGAAAAGAAATTTTTTCAAGTATTTAAATAAATTATTACACAAATATCTTTTTTGGGTGGCGTTTTTTCCGGCGGCGTTTTTTCCGGCGGCGTTTTTTCCTACATTCGTCTTTTCCCTGACAGGAAATCTGGAGGTCATCGACGTATAGGCTTCCATGAACAGATGGAGGTAGTTGGTTAAGAATGTCATTTATTTTTACAGAGAAGAGGGTAACACTCATGACAGAGCCCTGGGGTACACCCTCTTCTTGAAGAAAACTATTAGATAGGATGCCATTTATTTGTACCCGGAATTTTCGGAGGGAAAGGAAGTTTTGGATAAAGATTGGCAGATTGCCACGGAAGTCTAAATTATGGAGGTCACGGAGAATGCCGTATCTCCATGTCTTGTCGTACGCCTTTTCTATATCAAAGAAGACTGCAACTAAGTGGTTTTTTCTTAAAAAAGCATTACGGATTTGCGTTTCTAAATACAGTGCATTGTCAAGGGTTGATCTGCCTCTGCGGAAGCCACTCTGAAAGGGGTGAATATGGCCCTCAGTTTCTAACACATGGACTAGGCGTGCATTGACCATTTTCTCCAGCAGTTTGCAAAGGCAGCTAGTAAGGGCTATGGGTCTGTAGTTGTTAGGATTTGAAGTATCTTTTCCAGGTTTTGGGAAAGGTATAACTATTGCGCTTCTCCATGAAGAAGGAAAGGTATATTCATCCCAGACTCTATTGTATAGCTTTAATAAGTTTAGTAAGGAGTCTGAGTTAAGGTGTTTCAACATTTCGTATGTGATGCCATCAGGACCTGGAGCTGTTTTAGATGACTGTCTTAGGTGATTGGTGAGTTCATGAATAGTAAAACAGCTATTGTAAGAGAGGTTGCAGGAGGTTTTAAAGTTTAATTTTTGATGCTCAGACTGCACTTTATGGGAGAGGAAGGTGTTGGAGTAAGAGGTTTTTGAGGAGGTGGAAGCAAATGTTTCACCAATAGTATCTGCGATATCTTTGGTTTCAGAAATAATGCTGTTATTGACGTTCAGACAAAACACAGGATGGTTATTGTAGATGCCCATGATTTTTTTTTATTTTTCCCCATAGCTCCTTACTAGGAGTAGAAGTGGTAATGCTGGAGATGTATTGAGCCCATGATTCTTTTTGCGCACGTCTTCTTATTCTGCGCGCGTAGGCTTTAGCTTTTTTGTAAGCGATAAGATTTTCGGTGGTGGGGTACCGCCTAAATATTCCCCACGCTTTCTGCTGCTGCTTTTTGGCGAGAGCGCATTCTCCACTCCACCACGGTTTTTTGTGTCTGCGACTGCTTATGCCAGATTTAGGTATACTTTTATCTGCGGCATTAATAATAACAGAGGTGATGGTGTCGACGACCTTGTCTATAGCACCTTCGAGGATATTTGGCGATATCACAGCCAGGGAGGTAAAGGTTTGCCAATCGGCTTTGTCATGAATGTACCGAGGAATGGGAGAGGTTTGGTTAGTGTTCTTATATAACGGGGAGAGAAAGATTGGAAAGTGGTCACTATTATGCAAGTACATAGAGACAGAGAAGTAGTATAATGGAAAAAGAGAAGGTGAACAAAGTGCAAGGTCTATGGCGTGGAATGATTTAGTTGGATAATGAAAGTAGGTATTATCCCATTATTCATGAGGCATAAAGAGAAGTCTGTTATCAACTGTTCTATTTGCTGCCCTTTTTGGTTAGTGTTATTGCTGCCCCACAAGGGACTATGAGCATTCATGTCACCAAGGAGTATGAAAGGAGAGGGAAGTTGCTGTATAAGACTATTGAGTGACGTTTGACTGATGGTATCGTTGGGTGGTAGATAAATGCTACATACGGTGGTGAGCTGTTTAAGATGGATCCGTGCGGCAACTGCTTGCAAATTGGAGTTGAGATTGACAGTTTCAGAGGCATAATCATTATTAATTAGTAGGGCGACTCCACCGGAGGCCCTGTCATTATGCTCATAGTCTTTGCGAATAATTGTATAGTTGCGGATTTTGGTAGGTCTGTTATTTTTGAGAAATGTTTCTTGAAGGGTTAAACAGGCAGGATTATGATCGTGGATTAGAGTTTTTAGGTCATCGTTTTTATTTACAAAACCGTGGCAGTTCCATGAAAGCAGCACAGCCATTATCAGGTTGGCTTAGGGAGAATGGAGATTTTGCCGTTAATCCTGGCAGGTTGCGGTGGGGTGCTAGGGATGAGATCATCATCCATTGCACTGTCCGTAATGTCAGAGTCCGTTAGAGACAGGCGGAGGATAGTATCGTCAATGGGCCGTTGTGGTGGGATGTTTTTCATTCTGGATTTATTATATTTTGACCTGTAAACTGAGGATTTTTTAATTTGTGGACGGCCTGCAGATGCACTTTTCTTTGTTGTGTTTTTATGGGTTCCTATGGTAGAGTGATTCTTATTAGAAACAGGTTTAGCTATTGGAGTTGAAGTAGAAGAAGAAACAGGTATTGGTTTCGGTGCATCGGTTTGAATTGCTACGGATTTTGTAGATTTTGTCACAGCGGCATAGGACAAACCAGGTTTAGGGGTACGGTTTTCAACTATTTTACGGGCTTCAGGATACGAAAGTTTTTGAGAGGCCCGCAGTGATTGAATTTCTTTTTCGAATGCCCATTTTGGGCATGACTTTGAATAGGATGGATGTTCCTGTTTGCAGTTTACACATTTTGCGACTGCTGAGCAGGTGGCACTGTCGTGGTCAGAGGCACCACAACGGGCGCAGGCCGGTGATCCACGACAGGAGGTTTTAGTATGACCGAACTTTTGACACTGAAAGCAACGGATAGGATTTGGTATGTATGGTCTAACGGGACATAGTAGATAGCCGGCTTTAATATGGGATGGAATAGTGGGAGACTGAAAGGTTAAGACAATGTGTTTAGTATTAATAAGTTGGCTATTGCGACGAATAGTGATTCGACGGACAGCGCACACGCTATCCTCTCTCAGGTTTTCTAATAGTTCAGCTTCAGAGCAGTGTACAAGTTCGGGTTCTGATATAACTCCTCGTGATGTGTTTAGGGATGTATGAGGTGTCACTGTAACAGATTTTGGCCCAAAGTTATTGATTTTCATGATTTTTGATGCTTGTCTATTGCTCGACACTTCTACTAGAAGGTCTCCAGATCTTAGTTTTTTAACCTTTTTAACCTCACCTACATTGGCTGTAATGCATTTATGTATAAGGAATGGCGATGTTTCGTGAAAGTTTCCTTCAATACAGTGTATAATGAAGAATCGAGCATTCGTGTGTAACATTTGAGTGTTCATGTTTTCATTGGTAAGTATTTGTAGCGGAGCGTTGATGATAGATGAAGAATTTTCCAAAGCCATGTTGGAGGAATTGAGATTCGGACCCGACCGCACCACCCACCACGTAGTCCAACAAGGGGGTGTGCTATTGCACACCAGTGCTAGTCGGGTCTATACGCGCACAGTACATCCCTTAGGCAGCATCCACCCTTAACGATGTGCCCAGTAGATGTCCGATTGCTTGATCCCTAGCAGTTGAGCAAGTCAGTACCACCAGCCGATTGATACACAGGGGAACGCTGTGTACCTCCCGTTTACCCGAAGCCGAGGCCAAAGCAATGTGTTGGAGAAAAGACCCCTCAATTACCAGGATCCCCATTTCCGGGGACACGGGTCTCCACGCACGGCAAACACGTGGGTAGTTTTCCGCCAATAGAAGCTGACGGTACAGACGGACTGCAGCTTCTGAAGGAGGGCCCTCACCTCCAAAGAGGAAACTACACTGAGGGGGAAAAGGAAGGAGACAGCTAAGAGGAGAGGAGGGTAGAACAAAGAGAAGCGAAAGATCGCTGGGGCCCCGGGATTGCGACACCGTAAAGACCTAGAGTAGGTCTTCCCCCTGAGGGGATCTGTAGACCGAAGTCTTATTTGTGGTCGGGTTGAGGTAACATTTTGAGAGTTTTTCTTTGATATATGTTTTTGTGGAGCCGTGGAGGATTTATTTTGATTAGAGATGGATTGTTTAGGTATTTGGGCTGTTGCAGAAGGAAAGGAGACAGGTACGGATTTTGGTAATTCAATTTGAGTTGCTATTGTTTTAGTTGATTTTGTTGCAGCTGCATAAGATAAACCAGGTGTTGGTGTCCAGCTTTCTATTATCTTACGGGCTTCTGGATATGAGAGTCTTTGAGAGGCACGTAGGGACTGAATTTCTTTTTCAAACACCCATTTCGGGCAAGATCTGGAGTATGAAGGATGTTCCCCTTTACAGTTTACACATTTTGGAGCTGCAGAGCAGGACTCACTGTCGTGGTCAGAAGCACCACAGCGAGCACAGGCAGGTGACCCACGACAGGAGGTTTTAGTATGGCCGAACTTTTGACACTGGAAGCAACGGATTGGATTTGGTACATATGGTCTCACGGGGCATAATAAATAGCCGGCTTTAATATGAGATGGAATAGTGGGTGACTGAAAAGTTAAGGTAATATGTTTAGTTTTGATTATTTGATTATTGCGTCGAATAGTGATTCGACGAACGGCACTTACTTTGTCATCTGTTAGGTTTGCTAATATTTCAGCTTCAGAGCAGTGTAAAAGTTCGGGTTCCGATACGACTCCTAGTGAGATGTTTAAGGATGTATGAGGGGTCACTGTAACAGTTTTAAGGCCGAAGTTTTTAATTTTCATTATTTTGGAAGCTTGTCTTTTGTTTGATACTTCTACTAATAGGTCTCCAGATCTTAATTTTTTAACTTTTTTTACTTCTCCTACATTGTCGGTGATACATTTATGTATTAAAAAAGGGGATGTTTCATTAAAATTACCTTCAACATAGTGTACGATGAAGAATTGAGCGTTCATGTGTACTAATTGTGAATCAATGTTTTCACTACTAGTTGACAGCGGAGCATTGACGACAGCGAAACGTTGACGATTGACGAAGAATTTTTCATATCCATGTTGAGGAAAATTGAGATTCGGACCCGACCGCAGCAACCACCACGGACCCCAACGAGGGGATGTGCAATTGCACACCAGTGCTAGTCGGGTCTATACGCTCACAGTACATCCCTTAGGTAGCGTCCACCCTTAACGACGTGCCCAGTAGATGTTCGATTGCTTGATCCTTAGCAGTTGATCAAAATCAGTACCACCAGTCGATTGATACACAGGGGAACGCTGTGTACCTCCCGTTTACCTGAAGCCGAGGCCAAAGCAATGTGTTGGAGGAAAGACCCCTCAATTACCAGGATCCCCATTTCCGGGGACACGGGTCTCCACGCACGGCAAAGACGTGGGTAGTTTTCCGCCAATAGAAGCTGACGGCACAGGGCGGCTGCAGCTTCTAAAGGGGGGCCCTCACCTCCAAAGAGGAAACTACACTGAGGGGAAAAGGAAGGATACAGCTAAGAGAAGGGGAGGGTAGAACAAAGAAAAGCGAAAGATCGCTGGGGCTGCGGGATTGCGACACCCGTAAAGACCTAAAGTAGGTCTTCCCCCTAAGGGTGTACCTGTAGTTGAAATTCCAGCAGAAGAGATGGCTGTAAAAGTGAATGCTCCAGATGAAGATATGGCTGCAAAAACAACAACTTCTTTGGCTGTTCCTATTCAAAACACCCATCATTCAGCAGGGTTAGCAATGGCGGGAGGAAAAAAATATACCCCAACAAAAGTTGAACTGGCCAGGCAATTGAAACGAAAAAGTGGCTCGCTCCGCCGTCTAAAAGAAAAGAGCAAAATTATGATGAGGAGGGTAAAGCAACCCAACAGCTCCATCATCAGAAGTGAGCTGCAGAAAGAAAAAATCAACGAGAGGTTGGCAAATTTTATCATTCACCAAATACAATTAAATAAGAGAGCAGCTCAAGGCAGACAATTTACTTTTGAGGAGAAGATTTTTGCATATAATTTGCTATGCAAAAGTCGATCTGCCTACAGAGTTTTAAAAACTCGTATTGAGCTGCCTTCAGAGGAGACTAAGGCGATTTTTTGCAGCAAAGCTAACAAATCCGGGGATTAACTTCTCTGTTTTTGAGGCTCTAAAGAAAATGATGAAGGACAAGCCTACCCCCAAAAGAGTACACGCCTTGGTTTTTGATGAATTTAATCTTAAACCCAACCTTGATTATCATCCTACTGCGGACTATGTTGCAGGTTTTGAGGACTATGGAGAACTGGGAAGAAGCCAAAAGGTTGCAAATTCTGTCCTTGTGATGATGATAAGAAGTTTGTAAGGAAAGAAAAAACTTCCCATGTCATATTATATTTCAAATGGTTAGTGCATATTAAAATATATATCTAGCTATCTAATTTGTATGCTTACTGTTAGTTTACTTTTATTTTGTAGCAGTAAAATTAAACATTTTAAAAGTAATTCTTTATCTGCTGTTTTTTAATTTATTTTATAAAGAATCTGTATTCAACAAAATTGTAAAAATGTCTGATTTGTCCTCAAAACTATTGAGTTAAGGATTTTATCGTGAGCAGAAATAGTTACAGAAATTTGATTAACTTTGATAAAGTTGAAGGCAGTTTTAGTATTTGTAAAAATCATATTTCTCATGTCAATCTGTAGGGCGGATGTATCGGTGGCTTTCGTCTAGTTTCGTCCTACTTAAGCAAGAATCAGGAAAATTTATTAGGAAAATTAAAAAAGACTTCATAATTATGTGGATCACATTATCACATGGAAACTTTTAAAAATGTTTTTACCCGAAAAGCCCTGCAATTGCATTTAAGAGTTTCTCTGCATTATTATTATTAAACTTAAATTTCATTTCAAATAATCTGCTGAGACTGAACCTGGAAAATTATTATTGATGATCTGCTAGACAAATTAGAGGTGGCTGGCGTTATTATCAAAGCGTTGGTGTACGACCAGGCACCAACAAAACACAAGCTTTTAAGGATGTTTGTCATCTAACCAGAGAGACCATACTTTGTGAAAAATGGGCAAAAGGTTTTTGGGATTTTTGACCCACCTCATCTTTTGAAAACTCTTCGCCGTAATTTAATGAGACAGTATCTTTCGACCAGAGATGTTATTGTATCGTTCAAGCATATAGTCAATTTTTACTTGAACGACCAAAAAAGAGAGAGGAAGCTTGCACCACAACTGACAGACAGGCATATACTTGCAGACAGCCCAAAACTCCATGAAGGTAAGTTTAGTAATATTGAATAAAACAATACTAAAATCTGTTCTTTTTTATTTTCAGCAAAGTGAGATATTAAAGCTTTTAGGGAGGCTGGTCGATTTTTCAAGACGAGCTTAGTTCATATTTCGATGAGGCATTCCTTCCCACCCCCCTTTGTTATTGTTGATCTGTACTGAACAGGCAAAGGGAGATTTCAACATCCGTCCCTCTTTTCAGCTGCAGCCAATTAAAAAAAAAAAAAAAAAAAAAAATCGAGAATACACATGCAAACGGAATCCTCTTGTTTAAGAACTTTTTTTAAGCAACAAGGGTGTTTTCTTATTAGAAAAAAGTAAAGATAGAATGTATTTACCAAACAGTAATAAGAATTCAGTCGCCAATGTGTACAGCTTAAAACAGGGGCATAGCCAGAGGGAGGGCTGAGGGGGCCATAGCCCCCCTCTCCCCTCCTGAAATGGGATCCTTTATTTAGCCTACAATTAGATATTTAGCTTACAAATTGAAACCAAGCCGCCTGCCCTTTCGGCCTGGCTATGCCTTAAAATTAATTTGAAAAATTCAGGTGATGAATCTATTGTATAGAAGGAAAGCTAAACTTATTTATGCACACTGTTAATTAAGGCTTCTTTTTATTTTGAATTTAACTATACTGCACGGTCTTTTATAATTTAATAAGGTGAGAAAATTTTAGCTGCAGTTTTCCAACTGACTTCAACTGAATCCGATTAGATTGTTGTGTATTATATTTTAAGTATTGTTTGTGTTCATCGTTTGCAGAAAAACTTAATATCTGTAATTTATTTTAACCATTTTATGTATTTCCTAAGTTTTTGTATTTTTTCATTTCAGGTAGCATTAGCGAGCCAAGTTTTCAGCCACAGTCTGCATGTTGGCATGAGCATGCTTCTTCTTGAAAACTTGCTGCCGGCTGAGGCAAATGTGACGGCAGAGTTTGTTGGAACGATAAATGATCTGTTTGACTCATTCAACGGAACCTCAAGTTTCCATTTAGAGGAAAGAAATACCATTGTGCCGTGCATGACCAGTCACCGCACATTTCATTTTGGACGACTTTGTTGAGGAATACTGAAGATCGGAAGTTCAAAAGCCAGAAACCAAAATCTGTGGTTGAGTGGAAGCAGACGTTATCCAGTGCAAAAGAACTGTTCGCGGATCTAAAATTGTTGGACTTTAAATTTTTAATGACAAGGAGGCTTAACCAGGACTGTCTAGAAAACTACTTCAGTCAGATCCCCTCATTAGGAGGGAATAATTGTAATCCCATGGTTTATGAATTCTTAACTTTTTTTCGAATTGCTTGTGTCAATTCTTTGACCAGTGTTAAGCGATTCCAAAAACTATGAAGATGACAATAACACCTTGCTGATAGAACTGATCAGAGCAGAAGGCAATGCAGGACTAGAAGTTAAAGATGGGGAGCTGCAAGAAAATTTAGGCAATCTCCAATCTCAAGACCTGTCTGATGAAAAGGTGTTAAAAAATTCATTGTTGTGGAAGAAAATATGTTGGGCTATTTAGCTGGGTATGTTGCATCCTCTGATCACAGGATATTTCTTTCAATGCAATGTCGATCAAGTTTGACAGATCAGCATAAAGAATTAAAGGATGCAACATGCTTCCTTTACCTTAAGGAATATGCTAATGTAAATAGCAATCATGGCCTGACATATCCTTCCACAGCATTTCATAAATTATATTTAAAAATAACTTACACCTGCGACGAATTGTTTTGTGACATTCTCTATAAAACTAACCTTATGAAGACCTTAAAAACAGCAGTTTCCCAAAGAGTAAAGTTTGAAAACTTAAAATTATGCCTTCTGCATTCAAGCATCATTCAAAGTAAGGTACTACATGTTGCAATTAAACTTTGCTTAAAAATTCATTTAAGAGAGCTAAACAGGTCCGTGAAGAAAAAAATATTTAACTTATAGAAATTAAAAGAAGACATCAAGAAGAAAGCTGTATCTAAAAGCTCAAAATCATAAAATGCATGTGCTTTCTAATTAATTTGAAAACATAAAAAAGGCTACAATATCCTCAACCCAGTTCAGCATTATAGATTCTCTCACATTTAATCCTTACAAGTAAAAATATCTTAATTTGACAACAGTGCCCGATTTTTTTGTGCCAGTCCTCTCAATAATTTGTATTGCTGTCATATCTTTATCCCTTCCGCAGCATCTGAAGAAAGTTTCTGGTCTTCCCGTTCTCTCAAATGTCCAAGAATAGCTCCTGGTTTTCGTTCCAAGTCTTATCAAGAACTTGCATTCATGTTGTCTTTACCTTTTTGTTCAATATCTGAAGAACGCTTCTGGTCTTCATGTGTTAGAAGCAGCATGTTTGATGAGAGTTCACAAACTCTCAGCTATCTTCATCAGAAACTCTACTTTGAATTCCTGAAAAGTGATTTCTGCACTGTGTTCCACACACATTTGTGTCGTATGTGTATACAGTATGGAACCTCTTATCCGGAAATCAGTTATCCGGAATCATTTTTCAGTTGATTAAATTCCTATTTTTTCTGTAAGAAAAGCGTTATTTATCGGCATTTGGAAGTTTGAGTTTCTTTTAACAACTAGTTGGTTGGTTGGTTGGTTAGTTGTGTTTAATGGCACAAGGTCCAAAAAGGAATACAGCACCAGACTATTTATGTAGATAGTGAAAACGATTTTTTCAGGTAAAAGGATGTTGCACAAAACAAGAAAAGCTAAAAACTATGAAGTCTAAAAAGGATAAAAGCAAATTGTAGAAAGGTAAAAAGTAGATAAAAATAACACAAGGACATCTAGATGGGGCTCCCATCCAGATACCAGTCACACAAAGGTGGACCCTTCACATGGATTAAAAAAAAATTGGTACGTCGAAGGAATGCGAATAAATTACGGTGTGGGATTTCACCCCAAATTTTGCCAAGTTCGGGATAAGCGCAGTTAAAAAATAGGTGGTAAAAAGTACTAAAAGCAGTGCATGAGGTTAAAAGATGACGAATGGTGAGATTAGTATGACAATTGGGGCACTCCGGAGCAGGTTCAGGCAGGTAATGTAAAATGTCAGGCTTATGTAAAATTTGTTCTGTCTGTTTTTCGAAGGGGCCTTGGGTTGACTAAGGCGTAAACTTAGGCGATCACCCTACTAGATGTATAAGTATACTTATAGATAAGTATACTTATAGATGTATAAGTATAACTTTGCAAGGGACTGAGACTTAAATACATATAAGGCTTACTGTTGCCATAAACGGTACAGTCAGGCTCGGGAATGAGAATCTTTCATGTATTTGAAGAATTCCACAACTTGGTTATTCCACATTCAATCTTTTGAAAATTTTCTCAAATTACATACTTGAAAAATAATTATCGCCGATCTCCATGTTTCACAGTTGCCAACTCCAATCTTTTTGGGTCATTCTGGGGGGAAAAAAAATGGCAAAAACTATTTCCGAGAAAGTACTATTTTTATTTAAAATAACGGTAAATATTTTAAATGTAACCATGTTTGTTTTTATTCTGTGTTTTTACTTTGTTTTGTTGGGTATTTTTCTTTAAATTCTAGATGAAGTAAAATATCCACAATAAAAGTTTTTAATAGCTAAAGAGAGAAAAAACATGTTGTCCCATAGTGAAATTTATACAATTCAAACATATTTACTATAGCTTTTTAAGAGTTATAATAATCAGTTTAATTATATGTACAGATAAACAAGTTCTAAAAAGTGACTCACAATAAAAAAGGAAACAATTTTTTCTATGAGAAAATTGTTTTTGTCTGTGCCCCAAATTTTATTCAACTATGTTATGTCTGCTCTGTTACAGCAAATTTTAAAATAATAATAATATTACATAAAAGTGGGAACACCACTGAACTGCCTGAAGTGTTTACTATTCTCCTGCAGTCAGCCATATTCGATAAATTTCTAAGAACAAAACAGATTGCTAGTGTTGACTCTAGAAAAAAAAACGGCCCCCTGTGTTTGGGATTAAAAAGAATAGACACACTTTCTCAAAAAGTGCACTTCGGGGTTCCACGAGAATGTATTGTACAGGTATATAACATATATAGAAACTGGTTTGAAACAATCTAATCCCCGAAACTTTAACATTCAGAGTTGTAATATGTGTACTGACTTACAATGCATAATTAGATTAGGCAGTAGAATTTTATCACACTATTACTACTGGGCTACAATTACTGGGTCACATTCATAGATGACACTTCACCTATATTGGTACAAACTTTTAAATAGGAAAAGACTTTCAGTGTAATAATGAAATTTCCGAAATGCAGGATGTATAAAATTTAATAAAATAAATCAGAATTTTAGTTTGCAATAATTATTGAATGAATACCAAGTAAAGATTATCAAAGTTACTGAATACATAACCTTATTATTGTTAGATATTATTTAGAACTGCATTAAACAATTTAACTCATTCATCAATTGATAACTATAGAAATTGGGAAAATTGAATTCAAGACACAAAAGATTGCTGGAATAAATGATATAGTCATACAAATTTTGTATTACATCCAATGGTTGTAATTAACAACACCATATCAAATCAAATTACTGAAATATATATGTTCTTTCTCTTTCCCTTCTAATTTAATATGTTTGCTCATTCATGAAATGTGAATATAAGTTTTTTAAAAAGGCCTATTATTTAAAATAAATAAAAATAATTACTACAGGTAAGTTTTTTAGCAGGTATAAAATAAATATTTTATTTAACTCTCGTAATCATCCAAATGTATGAAATAAAGTTTAATATATTTTAAATAATTAATTTTTAATAAAGCTTTTATTTTTAATAACATACTTAAAAAGATCTCTTTAAAAACACTAAATTTTCTTTGAAAATAAACACTCAAAAAACTTATGTTTTAAGATAAAATAAATAAAAACTTTGTGAAAAAAAGTTTCCTCATTTTCAGTTTCTCCACTTTATATAAGCAATACTGTAGAGTAATAAAAGAGTGTGGCCTGGGCCACAAAGAGACATATTTTAAAACTTTAAAAAGTGCAATAAAGTGCTTGTTTTCCTATATATATGATATTAAAATCTGGTGCAATGTAAAAGTATTTAAAGTGAAATATTGCATTTGATATATTTTGTGTGATGTATACTTTGGTGAAATAATTATAAAACGTTTTAAATGTTTTTGTCTCATTTTGTGGCCCAATCTTCCCTACACATAAACACAGCTATCTTGTCTTTAATTGCAGCTGGTCTTGCTGAAACATACCTTTCCAATTACATACCATGTCACATTGTGTCTTCCTTTAATTTTCAGAAGATTGCTGTTAGTGTACATAGTGCTGATAAATATCAATTCCAGATGTGCTGCTGTACATTGCATTTGTAAATAAAATGTATTTATTCATAAATTTGTATGCATTTGAAAATAAAATGTATTTTTTAATACTATTTCGGTTCTACAATTGTTTGAATTATTTTTAACCCTTTTTTATCTCAATATCCTATTAATACTGAAGTTAGTTACAGTCAAAAAGCTTTTCTAGAGTTGGAAAATTAGTACAGTAAGTTTAACTGTAAAGACTCAAATAATTTGGTTAGATTGTGTGTACAAAATGTATACATTAACTGTGAATATCAGGAAATGTATCTACATATTAATGTATCCATTGCAGATACTTGATTCGTAGGCAGAGTGAAGCTCATGTCATTGCTAATGACACCATTGCAATCTGTACCGCAAGCACGATGTCATTTTGACTCGTCTTTGCATTGGTCATATGAGACTTACCCATAAGCATCTCCTTTTGGGTGACCCCCCTCCAGAATGTCCTCATTGTCATACTCATCTTACCATCCGTCACTTTTCAACTTCTTGCTCTGCTTTTAAAACCCTTTACCAAAATTATTTTAATTCTTCTCATCCCAGACTTGACGACCTTTTGGGTGAAACCCCACACCATTACTTGTTCTCATTTCTTTACTGTGCTAGCCTTCTTTATTCGGTGTGAAGTGTCTACATTTGTCCGACTGTTATCCGGATGGAGCCCATCCATACATCCTTGCATTTTTACTCTTTTACCTTTCTACAATTCGATTTTAACCTTTTAGATTTTATGGATTTTAGCTTTACTAGTTTTATATAATACCTTCGTACCTGGGAAAAACCCTGCTTTTAGTATTCTTTACACATGGTCTGGTGCAGTATGTCCTTTTTTGGACCTTGTGCCACTAAACATCAACCAACCAACACCATTGCAATGGTTCCTACACATGGTTACCTGAATAATACAAATTATAGTTTAGACTCCATCAGATGGTTCGATTTTATTTCTGAAATAGAAAATATTACAATTAATCAAGCACTAAATAGTAATGGTGAGAAAAGGATTGGAGGAGTTTCTGTTGATGGATATTGTGAAGAAACCAATTCAATCTACCATTTTAACGTAAGATGTCCTTTCAATATTATCTGTCTTAAAAAATAACATGTATAACCATGTCGACACTGAATGCGAAAACCACAAGAGTGACATCTAAATTTCATGCCAATGGTTTCAACGTTATCGAAAAATGGGAGCACAACTTCAACCAGGAAAAAAAGAATATCAGCCCTTTAAAACTGTTTTTAGAAAATCACAAGTTACAAGATTGTCTGAACCCCAGAGACTCTTTTTGGGAAGTCGAACTAATACTGTCATCTTTATCACAAAGGAACAGCAAAATACGTTGATTTCATATCCATATATCCTTGAGTAGGTTTTTCCAACCCAGAAAAAAAAAAACTAAATCTTAATTTATACATGCATATCGAATTTACATTTTATTATTGTTTTTTAAAGGTGAATAAATATTGCAAGTATCCTGTAGGACACTCCGAGATTACAACAAAGAATTTCAGAGATTTGAATCGGTATTTCAGACATAAAATGTAAATTTTTTCCTCCCCATGGACTATACCTCCCATTACTTCCTACAGAAGCAATGGTAAACTCATATTCCCCTTAGTTAAAGCTGCTTTGAAAATACGCAGAGAGAATCCTGTCAACACAATGAATATGAACTATCTACTATTGGTACCTGGGAATCCGAGAAAGTAAAAGGTTGCTGTTCAAAAGCAATACAGAGTTGCAAACGTAAGTTTATATAAGTAAATGAGTATATTAAATTGATACACAATAATGCATGTTTTAAAACATACATATAGTATAAATTATTAGATGTATATGTATTTTTTTTTTAATACAGATCTATGACATTTACCATTTTAAGAAAACATCCAGCACATTGTTTAGTGTGGTGGTGGATCCTTCACACAGAATAAAAAAGGTTGGTACGCCGAAGGCAAGCGGTCAAATTACGGTATGGGGTTTCACCCAAAATTTCGCCAAGTTCGGGATCAGCGCAGTTAAAAAATATGTGGTAAAAATTACTAAAAGCAGTGCATGAGGTCAAAAGATGACGAATGGTGAGATAAGTATGACAATGGGGGCACTCCAGAGCAGGTTGACCCAGGAGAAAGTGCGTATGGGTAAGCCTCGTGTGACCTATATGGAGACGTGTCAAAAAGACATCAAGTCTGCGATATGGATGAGGTGACCAATGAGCAAGAGTTGGGCAGACCGAGTGAAGTTTGTTCCCGGATTCACAATCCCATTTATCAGTCCAGATTCCTTTTATTATGGAAGAGATGTTAGCCTTAATATCATTGTAGGATAGATCACCGGTGTATGGTAGGGTAGCATGCCTGGCTAGTGTGTCCGCATTCTCATTTGTTTAGAATACGAAATTCATTCTATCTTGATTTTATCCTTATGGTACTCGGAACCTAAGTTCCCATAGAAAGGTTTATTGGGTCCACAGTGTTTTTATAAATTCTAAAATAAAATTTTGCTGCTTGTCAGTCATACTTATACTTTTTTAGAACTTGAATACAATTGGGGAAAAATCATTACACACTGAGGTGCTTTATAATTCTAAACTATGATTAAACTGATCATAGGGCTTGAGTAATTTTCAACTAGCAGAATTTTTCTTAAAATAATAATTGTGATGACGACTAGTCGTTCTTCCCCTCCTGCGAAAAATGTCTGTCTAGATCACCCACTAAAACTGTGTAAAGTCGACGCCTCTGGTTGTATTAAAACATGAGAAGAGCTTCCTCAGCTGCAGCTCAGACCTCAACCAGCCTACCGAGAGAGTACTTTTTACCTTTTTAAAGTATTTTAAGTACTTTCTAAGTAATCTGATTCCCCCCCCCCCTCCCCGTATCTTTAAATCAATAAGCTTTTTCTTTTCTTCACAGACCAAGTAATAATAGACCTGACGATGGAAGAGAAGCATGAAGATATTCCTCAGCGGCCCGATGCTCCCAGGGGCTGCGAACGCCTTCTTCTGGGTTGCCCCAGAAGAAGGCGTTCGCAGCCCCTGGGGAGCTCATAATTCTCACGATTTTTAGCTTTTAAAACACGAAATTTTATTCATATATCATGTCTTCAGCTTGAAACCTTTTCACAGTCATTCATAAAATATGTATATGCTATAATATATAGTGTACTATATTGTGTAATATTGTATATATTGATAACAAAGACTGCGATTTAATATTTTTCTACAATATAATATCAAAATTTTTGAGAGAGATTGAATGGATTTCACCCCTTTATCTTTTGAATGTATATTGTAAATTTGCTTTCATAATATACCCAAGAGTATTGTTTGAAATATGTTCGTATACATTTTGAAAATACAAAGATTTTAATTTAAGAAATTATTATCTTTCTTTTGACTATATTTTATAAATTACTTTTTACATAGCCTAGGAGTATTATTAAAATATTTTTGTAAATGTTGGTAATGAGACAAACGGGAGATTTATATAATTAATAGTTCAGTTTTGAATATATTTGTACTTTGTTTCTATGATAGGGTCATTCTAAATTTAGACTCGATTTCATGTACTGAAAATTAATTGTTTTTCATTAGTAAACCATTTACTAATTTCATTCAGTATCACTAGAACTTTTGATGTATCTGAGGGTAAGTGCACCAGTAATTGACGCTTTAAGTGTAGGGAAGGTAGAGTACCTTGGAGGCCCATTGATTGTGCACACACCAGGAGAGATAAATTTAAACTAAAATATTAGTTGCATATATTTATTAGTAGAGGCTCATTGGAAATTGTTCTATGACTTATCAAGACACATGTTGCTTATGTAAAAACCAAAGTTTGTTTTCAGCATCAAACTGTTACATTTAGAGGACATATTTTAACTCTCAACATAATAAGGTAAGGTGACTTCTCTCCACTTTTTCACCCTGTGTATCTCGCGCTCGTGACTCTTATCATGATGCTTTTCTGCTTGTATTTTTTCTTATGTTATATTCGTGCTCCTTTTTCACCCACGTAAGACAACTGTGTGCTTATTTAAGGGGTATAGTGTCGAATTTCATAGCTTTTAGCAGACACTAGAACCCGTAAGTCTTACCTTCAGAGGATGGGCCAACGAATTCACGAATACACAAGACAACTTCAGACTACCTCCTGCGCTCAGCACTCCGCCCCTCAGCAGCCCTGCCATCAGCACGATGCGATTCAGGAGCCCTGTCGGCAGCGATCGGTTATTTGGGAGCTCATTCGGCTTATTGGAAAATTGTTCTATGACTGATCAACACATGTGTTGCTTATGTAAAAACCAATCAAAAAGTTACATTTCAAGGACATATTATTTTTCTTCCATAACTATAAGCATTAAATTTTGTTTTGAACTAATAATCACAAGTTTAAAAGCATGTTTTCAGCTACATTTATGTATGTTTGAAAATGGTTAACTCTTAACATAATAAGGTAAGGTGACTTCTCTCCACTCTTTCACCCTTTGTATCTCGCGCTTGTGACTTGTATCATGCTTTTCTGCTTGTATTTTTTCTTATGTTAAATATTAAATGTGTTGTTGAGTTTGACATACTGCAGTTTTATTCGTGCTCCTTTTTCACCCACATAAGACAACTGTGTGCTTATTAAAGGGGTATAGTGTCTAATTTCATCACTTTTAGCAGACACTAGAACCCGTAAGTCTTTTACCTTCAGAGGATGGGCCAACGAATTCAGCAATACGCAACCGAACTTCAGCCTACCTCCAGCAGTTTCTCTCAGCATTTTCCCAGCGCTCAGCCCCTCAGCAGCCCTGCCATCAGCGCAGCGTGATTTAGGAGCCCTGCCTGCAGCAGTCTGCCAGCTCTGGTGAGAAAGAGTATTCATTGTTGAAAATTTTCAATTTGTCATAAAGTTAGACAAGGTTTTTGTGTTGTTATACTTCTGTAAAATTTAATAATGATGTGCACATAAAGTAACTATATAAATTTTTGGTAAAAAAAAGCTGGGTTTCTGATATTTCCCCCCATAAAAACAAGTAAATAAAATAAAAATATTTTTCATGTAAAAGGTATTAAATTATGCATTAATAAGTTAAAACATATATAATTTTTCTTTTTTAAGTCAATTTAAAGGTTTTTTTTTTTATGATAAAGTGTCTGAATCCTGGTTTGACCCTTCTTTGCGATTATGGTGATAACCAGTTAAATATGGTACTTTTTGTTCTCATGTAATAATCCTTGAGATGAGTCACCATAAATATGACGGTTTAAAAATGACAAGTCAAGTAGGTAAAATCTCATTTGTTAAAGTTTCCATTTCTTTTCTATTTAATATACAAATAGGTACACCCTCACATATTTTAGAATTGCGAATAATAATCGAGTTTTTGAAAAACACACAACTTGATAGAAATATGGAAAGTCATATTTGTACATAGCCTAATTCATATTCTATGATAAATAATTTGTAATATACGAAATCAACATAGGAAATTTCTCTCTTGCTCGAATACTTTTTTTGGAGGGTGTACATTTTTCCCATTCATCATATTTTATAAATGATATTTTCATTTAATTTCCTAAATTCTACATTCTGTATTTTGCTGGGAATTACTATTTTGCGTGCATTTGAGTAGTGCCTTTTGATTCGTTACAGGTACTAGAAATAAGACTGTAAAAAACTCCAAAATGCCAATTTTTGAAATCGTGCCAAGCAGCCGGTTAAACCAGGAATCAACCAACATAATAAGTGAAAAATTAAAATTTCTACAATAAAATAGCTTTAAAAAATGTTTCTCTATACTTTATTTAATAACAGGCCGTATATAGCATTTCGACATTTCACGTACCTCTTTTTCACAAACGAGTGAGCATCGTTCTTTGCAGATTCTGTCATTTCTGTGTATACAGGGACGCTGACTATTTTAAGTCTCAACATAAGGTAAGGTGACTTCTCTCCACTTTTTCACCCTGTGTATCTCGCGCTCGTGACTCTTATCATGATGCTTTTCTGCTTGTATTTTTTCTTATGTTATATTCGTGCTCCTTTTTCACCCACGTAAGACAACTGTGTGCTTATTTAAGGGGTATAGTGTCTAATTTCATAGCTTTTAGCAGACACTAGAACCCGTAAGTCTTTTACCTTCAGAGGATGGGCCAACGAATTCACGAATACACAAGACAACTTCAGACTACCTCCTGCGCTCAGCACTCCGCCCCTCAGCAGCCCTGCCATCAGCACGATGCGATTCAGGAGCCCTGTCGGCAGCGATCAGTTATTTGGGAGCTCATTCGGCTTATTGGAAAATTGTTCTATGACTGATCAACACATGTGTTGCTTATGTAAAAACCAATCAAAAAGTTACATTTCAAGGACATATTATTTTTCTTCCATAACTATAAGCATTAAATTTTGTTTTGAACTAATAATCACAAGTTTAAAAGCATGTTTTCAGCTACATTTATGTATGTTTGAAAATGGTTAACTCTTAACATAATAAGGTAAGGTGACTTCTCTCCACTTTTTCACCCTCTGTATCTCGCGCTTGTGACTTGTATCATGCTTTTCTGCTTGTATTTTTTCTTATGTTAAATATTAAATGTGTTGTTGAGTTTGACATACTGCAGTTTTATTCGTGCTCCTTTTTCACCCACATAAGACAACTGTGTGCTTATTAAAGGGGTATAGTGTCTAATTTCATCACTTTTAGCAGACACTAGAACCCGTAAGTCTTTTACCTTCAGAGGATGGGCCAACGAATTCAGCAATACGCAACCGAACTTCAGCCTACCTCCAGCAGTTTCTCTCAGCATTTTCCCAGCGCTCAGCCCCTCAGCAGCCCTGCCATCAGCGCAGCGTGATTTAGGAGCCCTGCCTGCAGCAGTCTGCCAGCTCTGGTGAGAAAGAGTATTCATTGTTGAAAATTTTCAATTTGTCATAAAGTTAGACAAGGTTTTTGTGTTGTTATACTTCTGTAAAATTTAATAATGATGTGCACATAAAGTAACTATATAAATTTTTGGTAAAAAAAAGCTGGGTTTCTGATATTTCCCCCCATAAAAACAAGTAAATAAAATAAAAATATTTTTCATGTAAAAGGTATTAAATTATGCATTAATCAGTTAAAAAATATATAATTTTTCTTTTTTAAGTCAATTTAAAGGTTTTTTTTTTTATGATAAAGTGTCTGAATCCTGGTTTGACCCTTCTTTGCGATTATGGTGATAAGCAGTTAAATATGGTACTTTTTGTTCTCATGTAATAATCCTTGAGATGAGTCACCATAAATATGACGGTTTAAAAATGACAAGTCAAGTAGGTAAAATCTCATTTGTTAAAGTTTCCATTTCTTTTCTATTTAATATACAAATAGGTACACCCTCACATATTTTAGAATTGCGAATAATAATCGAGTTTTTGAAAAACACACAACTTGATAGAAATATGGAAAGTCATATTTGTACATAGCCTAATTCATATTCTATGATAAATAATTTGTAATATACGAAATCAACATAGGAAATTTCTCTCTTGCTCGAATACTTTTTTTGGAGGGTGTACATTTTTCCCATTCATCATATTTTATAAATGATATTTTCATTTAATTTCCTAAATTCTACATTCTGTATTTTGCTGGGAATTACTATTTTGCGTGCATTTGAGTAGTGCCTTTTGATTCGTTACAGGTACTAGAAATAAGACTGTAAAAAACTCCAAAATGCCAATTTTTGAAATCGTGCCAAGCAGCCGGTTAAACCAGGAATCAACCAACATAATAAGTGAAAAATTAAAATTTCTACAATAAAATAGCTTTAAAAAATGTTTCTCTATACTTTATTTAATAACAGGCCGTATATAGCATTTCGACATTTCACGTACCTCTTTTTCACAAACGATGTGAGCATCGTTCTTTGCAGATTCTGTCATTTCTGTGTATACAGGGACGCT
>JAWZYV010016003.1:0-49087 GCA_038373885.1 Cheiracanthium punctorium
GGGGGCTTTAATTTGTCTAAAATCCATGCTTCATCAGTGAATAATTTTAATCGTCATTTTAAGGTATGAAAACCTGTTAATCAGAATGAGAAATATTGATCTTTAAATCTTTCATGGAATATTAGAGTTGGCTGTTTATGTACCACATTGGACGCTATTTCACGTCACCGAAATTGGAGGCATTTAATATGACTTTATTTATGGGACGTGTGTGTTTGGCTCTTCCCAATAGAGTAAATAGCGTAGAAATTTCAACAAATGTCACCGGAGGAAATAAAAACGAAAGCAAGGGTATTGACTACATTAGCCAGTTCTTAACTGCCGTTTAAGCAGGGAATATTTGATAGTGACGCCTATATAGTTCTTCGGTGATTGTGCTGCTTCAAGCACTGCGTTAATTTTTTATTTTGAAGCTCTACGGTGAAGATATGTTTGTGAACTATGTAAGATTGTACACCTTGGAAATTATGCTAGAAGTTGTCCGTAAATTACTGGTGCATAAAAACTTTGTTGTACGACAAGTGACGTAGAAATAAAGGTTGGGTGGGCATTTTTTCCCCCACAGTTTACTAAAGCAAATCTTACTCAAGGTATCCTTAAGGGAGTTTGCAATACAATATTATTGTGTCAATTTAGTTTCATTTAATCACTAGGAAATTTCTGTATATAACAGTGCGATTCGAATTTGGCTTAAATGGAATTTAAAAAAATATTGAACCCGAATTTGTCCGGAAATCACTACCGTTTTGATAAGCCTTTCCACGTAGTCATACCGTACATTTGCCCGATTATCATATTAGAGCATTATTTTGTAAGTTGCATACATTCACTATATTTATATACTCAAAATGTCATTTTCTCACTTTGTAGAAAAAGTACAGGTGAAGCACTGATTTTGAAACAATTATTCTAAAATTGTTATTTTTTAGAAACCGATATATATATATTTTTGCGTATTCATGGGAAGCTATTCTGCTCGGGCAAATATTTTAAAATGAGTCCTTAAGTTTTTTAAGCATATTCTTTGTAACAAAAAACTGTATTGTTCAAACATGCAGATACAAAAATTGTTCCTTTCATTCAAAGTTACGACGGATGCTCATAAATTATACACGTTTGATAATTAAGAAATAGTCACTAAATATTTCGTAACATTTATTTAAACACATCCTTACATCCATCTGCTTTTCAACATAGTTTATTTGTGCAGTAACCTCCTTACCACACAGCAAAACAAAATTTTTTTAGGTCACTATTGTAGATCTCATCTGCCAGTCCATCATTCAGAAATCTACGATCTGCTTCCTTAAGCATTTTCCGTGATTCACCAAATTTTTCCTCCCCAAAATTTCTTTATGTTTGGAAAAAGATATGATAAACACTGGAATCCATTTCCGAGTTGTAGAGTAGATTCTAAGACTGTGCTTGGAGTTGCTTTTTTCCCTTCTGGTAAGACAACAAGTATCATCGTACAGGAAAATCATAAATTTTTGACTTTAGGCCTCTCCTGGGACTTTGAATTAGCCCAGTCAATTTGTGCAGTGCTTCAAAATATGTATCAGCATAAGGCACTGTACCTAAAGTTTCTAAATGGATTGCAGAAATAAGTATGCAATAGAAACAAACAAAATCTTGCTTTACAGTATGATAAGTAGGTAAATGTATCTGGGTGACTATGTGGTGAAACGACTTAATGCATGTGCATGTAAAAAAAAGTTTGGTACGCAATCTCTTGTGATTATCATTTTATTATCACACGCGAACTACGTTCTGGACGAGTCTAGTAAGACATTTTATTAAAAATTCAATGTATTTCATAAGTATGACTAACCGATTTGAAAATGTCCATTGATTAAGTAACTCACTCATACAGCTTCAACAAAAGCTGATTAAAACTTATTATTTCATTTCTAAATTCTGGAACGTTGCCTGAATTAAATTCTTCCCAAATAAATAGATGCATTTCTGGTTAAATCTACAAGTCTTATAGCATAAAGTGAAATCTTTTATATTCAGTAGACGGCATTATTACAGAGTGTATCATTTTATATATATATATATCAATAGCGTATAGTTTGCATATTTAACGAAACAATTGCATGATTTCCCAGGATAGAATTATAAGCATAGCACACATTACTATAAAGTCCCGGAGCTATAGCCACACTATTAGAAAATCTCTTCGGAGTGTTTCGATCTAAATAATCGATTTTTCCCTTGAACTAACCTAGGTACTTTCAATGAAATGGAGAAAGTAATGAGGCACCCTACAGCGCTAATAGAATCCACAAGAATTTAATTAGCGGAAACTGATATGTTTAGCCAAATGATGAAATAAATAACATGCTACAAGCGGAATCGAGCCTGTATGAATCATTTCCTTTGTCTTTGAATGGGGTTTATATTGAAAGGCAGCGTGAAATTATTTTCCTTCCTTTCATAATCAATGCATGAAGAAAAAGCTAAGCATTCATTTGTCAATGCATCGTCAGTATATAATGGCAATTAATCATCTCTACTGAATCAATCATTACACTGCTGTTTCAGTAAAATCCCTATTATCTATTCATTGAATTACTAGTAAAGGACGAGAATACGAAACAGATTTGCATTGCTTACTTATGTTTCAGTAAAATCCCTATTATCTATTCATTGAATTACTAGTAAAGGACAAGAATACGAAACAGATTTGCATTGCTTACTTATGTCTAATTGATAAAAATCAAAGCATGTTACCACCTTTTTGTAAAACACTGCATATAGTAGTTAATAACTCAACTAAATTTTGGGAATAGAATTAGTAAATAAATAAATAAATAAATAAATAAGTCGAAAGTTTAAATATATTTTTTGATATTTATGTGCTGATTTATGCGATACTAGGGCGATACTAGGATTCTTCCTACGCTATCCGCTATACGGAGTATTTTGACCAACCACGTTTCGGATTTTATGCGTGCGCATGCGCTTTATTGTCCAATGTCATTTAACGTTAGCGTTACCGTGAGTGAAACCCGGCCTGCACAAACTCCCTATTATCTGAAGCGATAGTTGGTTATTTAAAAAAAGAATAAAGATTCTAAGTTTCTTCAAAGATTCAAGTTTCTTAATTTGGAAAAATTGTGATACCTGAAAACCTATTTTTGTTTCTGAGCTTGAGAAAATTAAATAATGAAAAAAATATTCATAAAATAAAATCATTTTTTTCTTCGTTATTTTTAATAAAAGTATGCCAATAACTTTATTATTGCTTTTGTTATTGATGTAGAGAAACATCTCATACAGGGAAAAATTTTAATAGTGCAGAAAGGGAAAACGGCTGAGCTGATTATCATCCTACTAATATTTTAAATGTCACTGTTTGTTACTCTTGAAACGGTTTGAAAGATTTGGATGAAATTTGTAATTAATATCAGTAAAGTCCTGGATTAACAAACAGGCTACTTTTTAGCGTGCGAAAAAAAAGCCTGTTCCTATAAAATGCAAAGAAAAGAAAAAAGAATGCAATTGAGCTTTTCTTTACAAAGCCGTCGAAAGATGGCTCCAACTTATAGAATACGCAGTTTTTAATAAATAAAATCACTTGAATACCTTTTCCCTTCTGACGCAGATTTATAAGCGGAAACAAAAGAATAAGTTTTTGAAACTTTCATTCAGTTCGAATTATGCATTTATCTGCGCGTCTTTTCCCCTTACTATTTCTAATGCATTACATCCAGAAAAAGGATGTTAGAAATATAAATTTTAATTTTGTTTAATCACACACATGAAAATGATACACTTTCCAACTTAATGGTATAAGGAAAGCAAATAGGGAAGACGCATGGATATGATAAAGGGGGTCATGAAAAAGTGTCGTCTTTCTTACGTTGGCAGGGGGTGTAACTTACCCTAGGGCCGCTCCTGTTTGTAAGCATCTTAATTTTATATTCTATTCAGAATCTGAGACATTTCAGTGTCAAGGAAGCCGCTAAGAGGCAAGATTTATTAAGATGGCAAACCAGATGGTCACCGGAGGCTGCTAGTAAGTAATAAGTTTGATAGATTTCCGCGTCTTCAACTTAAAAAAAGCTCCCAGCATAAAAATTACTAAGGAATTGAAATTAAATCCTACTAATAAACTAAAAAAAATTGATTAACATTTTGATTCGTTCGTTGGATTGTGAGCAATATTATTCTAATTCGAATGTCCAGCCGGAAAATAATTAAACTAATATCGTATTTCATTAGTAAATGTAAAATTTGTATGACATATTTTAAGCACAATGCAATGATGATTGTAATACTAAACCATCTTCATAATTGAAAACAATATTTACGGTTTGTGGAAATGGAATAATTTCTATTCTATGTCTTTTTGTTTGCCTAAATATACCATCTTTTAATATTTGCTGAGTTAATCAATGAGTCAAAAATTTGGTGACAGCCAGCTTTATCTTATAAATAAGATATTCTGTATTTGATGTCTTTTAATTTGCATGATGTAAATTTATTAATTAATCAGATAAAAATATTCTATGTTAAAAATCTATGATTCTAAATTTTAACGCTCTGAAGATTTCAGAATAATATGTAGTTGATACTTGTGACCAAAAAAAATAAGTACTTGTATTAAATGAAACATTCGAGTTACCTTAAAAAGGTTTGAATATAAATTTTCAGTTCCAAATTAAAGAAAGAACATTAAAAAAAAGTCTGTATAGTAGCGAATTGTATGGAAGTTTTGCGTTTCCTTCAGTACATTTTATTGACTTCAAAGTAAATAACTATAATGCTATATGATCAAAGTCTTTTGGCTATTTACTTATTATAATAGAAAATGAAAAATAATAGAATACTATACGTACAGTTCAAACAAATCGGCATCGAAATAGCTTTCCAACATTTGCATGCATTATATAAAAGCATGTTAATAAGACATTTTGATATTTAAAGAACTTTCCTAATTTCTATAGAAATGTTTCACTGTACAACTTTCTCCAAATGTAAAATTATGAGAAATTTAAAGGTACATCTTTTTAGAAGAATATTTCTTCTTTCTTTTTTTAATTTAATTTTTAAACTTTAATTTTAATTTTCAGCCTCAATAAAAATTTCACATTATATTTGAACCAAGTGGACCACTAAATCTTTATCTAAATCTTTAACTGATTGTGAAATTTGGGTGTATCTTTTTGAAAGTTCCAAATTGCTTTTTTTATTAGTGAATTTAATAATTCATAAAAATTAAATATATCTATTAACTTGGAAATAAATTTTATAGTTGTCACAAGAGTAAGTATTGAACAATTTCGTAAGATGTATTTTCGTAAGACATATTGACATCAGTTGAATTTATATATATATATATATATTTACTTTGTTAAGCAAGCTGTTATAAACATTGCTACGCATAAATAAATGCTTTAGAAAAACAATCAGTAAATATTTTCTCCAAGTTTATTTTGCATTATAATTTCAAACCACCGTTTTTATATCATGCCATAAGTTGTTTTGTTTTCTTGTCAGTATGAAAAGAAAATAAGGACAATTAATTCACATTTTTTCAAAAATTTTGTTTACTATTATAGGACCGAAATCATTGTTTCTACTTCATGCCATCAGTTATATTGTGACAGTATAAATTACAAATAAGCATATTCAATGCACAATTTTTTTCTTTTCGTGTTATGCATGGAAAATCCAAGATTAACCTATTTTAAACTGCATGAATTATGCATAGTATATATATATATATATATATATGATATATATTTTTATGCGCTTTTTTAACGTTGCAGCAGGGTGTATGAGGAGAAACTCAAAATTATCAGTTTTAGCATAACTGCGTATTAACGAATCAGTGACCATTAGTATGCTAAATTTAATCTAGAAAAAAGAATATTTTTTATGTCTGTTTTTCAGTGACATGTATTTAAAGCGGATACTTTTAATTTTATAGACAAATGGCAGTATCGAGAGGCACTCGTTGGAAATTGATATAATCTATATTTGCAAGTGTATCCTTCAGCAGCTTATAACAACTGCGATTTTTGTATTATTACATCAGTTGACGATTTTATTGCACCACAGTCACCAAAGCAAAAGGATGTGGAATCAAATACTAAATATTGCTGTTTTTCCTCACATTAATAAATAAACTTCGATAAAAATTTAGAAAGTTCAATCGTCTCAAAATTCAAACTTTTTTTTAAATTAAAAATTTTCGACACAATATTTAATTTGACAGTAGTTATCATAAATTGAAAAAGGATCCTAAAGCCACAAGTTGCTCATTTGCATCGTTAAGAAATTTTGTTTCGAGAAAATTTTAGTGGAGTAAAGTATATTTCCTCAATACTTTTTCGAGCTTCTGTACATGTAAGTTCGTTGATACATATAATATATTGTAATAATTAACCTCGTTTAAATTCTGATCTGTTTCTATATCTGAAGCATTCGTGTTAATGCCGATCGAATTTCAACTTTCGAGTGCGACCAGATCTTGTGTTTTTCAAAATGTTCGAATGTAACACATGTGGTTAATATAATTCTACAAGTATTTTGCTGATTGATTTTATCCATTCCCTTAAATTTCCGTAACACTGTACTAGATACTCATAGCATTATAAAAGTAAGTTATCTATATAAAATAATTTACTTTCGGAAGATGCGATATATTTAATAAAATAATACATTTACAGTATACTATCATTTAATGTGTATAATAATTTTCATATATAGGATATTGTGTTTATGGAAATGAAACTCGTTTAAGGACTAATATATTACTTATTTATTTATTTAAAAAAATAAATGCTTTAATTACCTTAATTGTTATATACGTGTACCTAAGTTTATTTTTTCCAAAGAATTTCAATTAGATACATTTACATTAAAAAAGGAAATAATCAATTGTGTAGAAATTTTTTATACCGTTTGATGAACAAATTTGCATTAAACTCTGTTGTTTAGGGGTAAAAAATTTTCTTTTTTAGAAGGTACGGAGAAAATTACGTGATACGATTTAATGCTCGTGAGAATTTGTTGTTGTTGTTGTTAAATCATTTAAATAAATGTTTTTTATCGTTACAGTGGTTCTTACTCAAATTGAAAATAGTTTCATTATGAACTCCTTTAGCTTTAGAATGCAAAAATAATGGTGGTCTTTATTCTTACAGCCATGTTTTACATAAAATTCTGTATAATTTTTATATTATTTAAAATATAACTAAAGCTTTGCAATCAGGGTATATTTTACTAAATACTATTTATGCAAAGCTCAAAGTATTACACGGTGCATATTTTGCCGGCCGGAGTACTAAATATTTTTGCATATATTTATATCCGTACTATACTGATACAAATTTTCGAGATGATGTGCTCTTTTGACGTTGAATTTAGTCTAAAATGCATGTTTTGTGCATCAAATAATAAAATTTTGTGTTTTGTCGCATGCATATCGGTTAGTTAGAACTCGAGCTATTGATCTTTAAATTTCCCATTGGATAATATTAGGTGTGGCAATTTCTCGCCAGCTGTTGGCAATATCGCTTAGGTTGGTTGGATCTTTGGGACTTATATTTGCACCAATCTGGCGAGATTTCTTATCATCGTCTATATTAATGACATTTGTCTCTTTTTTAAATTTAGGGCCTGTACGGTTCGCTTCCTGCATTGGATGAGCGTTACGTAACCAAACTAAAGATAATATAGGAAATATTTTGGTAGTCGAATAGCGCGTAGGAATTTCGACAAATATTAGGTTGTAACGAAAGTTTCCCGCCACCATAAACATCGTTAGTAAATAGTTTGCGTTGGCGTATTTGCTCATATTTTGTCAAACGATTGTTGGCATTTGAAAGAAAGAGACTCAATTTATAACTCTGTGTTATGAAATCTGTAAAAAAAATATAGTTATCATTGAGTACAAGGTGTGTCAAATGGAATTATCACTCTAGAGGATTAGAACCATCATTTACTTCCAGTTGTGTTGCAAAAAGTCAGATACAGAATATCAACGAATAATGAGTACAGCTTTAAATACTATTGTTGCATCACGTGACAGTGTGCAGGTTTGGTACCGAAAGTTAAAAAAGAGTTATCTAAGGAGTTAGAAGTTAGTTTTTCAAGCAGATTTGGCGGAAAACTTTCGTTACAACCTGATATCTCCAGATAGTATCAATAAGGGAACAATCATGTGGGCTCTATAGTGCTTTGCGTTCGAAGCAAGGCGTTTATTTGTTATTTCGAAGCTTACAAGTGAGAGCTACTATGTTCATTACGTTGGTTTAAACATTGAGCTTATTGGTTATTTTGAAGATTACTAGTGAGATCCATCCCATTGCGTGTGTTGTGTTGTTGGAAGCAATGTGTTTATTGGCTTTATTAAACTTACTAGGGGGAGCCATACCTCTACGTTGGCTGAGTTGTTGGAAAAAATGCATTCGTGGGTTATTTCGAAGATTGTAAGTGAGATCCATACCACTACGTTGGTTGTTGTTGGAAGGAATGCGCTTATTGGGTATTTCAACGCTGATAAGTGAGAGCCATACCACTGTGTGTTGTGTTGTTCGAAGCGATGCGTTTGTTAGTTATTTTGAAGTTGTATTGTAAAGAGGTATTTGTGAATGGGCCACATCAATGTGGCGCCCTTTACCATCCAACACGTGACCCTCAATCAATGAACGAGAAAGATAGAAACTATTGATACGCCATCTTTCAATCTAATTGGTTCAAGTGATTGTTTTCCACCAACATGTGACTGAAGAAACCTCTTGTCGATATCGTCGATTGTATGCTTTGGAACAGTTGAAACTTCGCCGTGCGCATTCTACTGAGTTCTAGTTCTTGGTGTGTTTTATTTTATTTTATTTATTTATTTATTTTTATCTTGGATTGCAAGTTGCAATTTTTGATGCATTTGTTCTGTTTGACTGGGTGTTGATCACTGAATTACATTTTGTGAATACCCGTGAGTTTTACATTTAAAAATATATGAGGAGTTCCTAGAATCAATAAAGATGGGTGTCAAGTAACTTGAGAACTTGACTGGTTCCTGAAACTTTTTTAGACATTTTAAACTTACAAGAATAACACCCGTAGGAAAATTTCGGTTGGACATAGCTATAACATTCGGTTGCATAAGTTTCAGCAACTATATGTTTGGGATGCAATTTAAGTGCTAAGACATCCATATTCTTTTATTTCATATCGTTCTGAAAGGGTTTTTAATGTTAATTATTTTTGTATAAATTATATTTCTAGTACAATTTTAAGATGATGTGTTGGATTTTTAAGGGGTATGCACGGTAATTCTGATTTAGTTACAGAGAAAAAAGCAGCCTGAAAAATTAAAATAAAAAATCTCCAATTTTTATAGAAGAAAATTAGTACTAATTCGTTGCTATTTAATACCAGTAATTTTATTATTGCACTGAATTTTAATAATATGGGACAGAACATATTTTACCATTTTTTAATGAAACCCGTAATATATAACAATATAGGGTAGGTGCACCACTAACTGGTACCGTACCAGACACTTTGCCAGATAGCTTATTAAAGTAACCTTTTATTTCAGATCAGATATAAGATGGTGATATCAAGTATCAATTTAAACATATATGTCCCTTTTTATGCAACATTTTTCTTTAGAGGGCTCTAGCTATCAAAAAGTGCGATTTTATAAGTCAGTGTCCGCTACTGGGGCTGTGTTAGTTACTCTGGTGCACCTACTCTATACATACTATATAAATTTATAATTATTTAAGTAAAAATGGACATACTGTATACCTAGTGACATTGGAAAAATTCATTAAATGTGATATATTTTAAGAAAAAGTATAAAAAAAACTTTAACACACAGATGGGGATAAGGAATTTCAAAAGCTAATAATTCATTAATTTTTAGTTAAAATTTTCTGGTAATTGGTGTCTGGTTTTAAAATTAGCAGAAATTTTGAAATATTAAGTGCAAATTATCTGCTGTTTTCGCGAAAAATTTTGGTTCATAATTAAATATGTTAATATATGAGAAACTAAATTATATAAATTATTCTAAAACGACTGATATACTTATTTTGCTATAACCACAATCAAAGGCTTAATGGAGTGTAGATGGGAATTTTTCCGCAGCCGTAGTGCAAAGCAAATCTCAATTCGGACATGCTAAAAAGACATTTGCAAGACAATACTGCTATTTCGGCTGAATTTCAATTTTATGAGAGGAAAATTTCTTTCTCCAATAGAAAATGTAATTAAAAAAATCTTCAGCGTAAACAATATATGATATTAAAAAGTACTTGCTATTCAACAAGCATGAAAAACCATTTTGAATAATAATGATTAAATGATTCACTTATATAATTTGGAGGAATAATGATAAACACACATCAATTTAAAAATTTAAAAATTCTGGAAAGTTGACAGAATTACACTGCATTCTTTTGAAAAAATACATTCCTATAAAATTTTAAAAAATCTTTTGCATAAAACGAATCCTTTTACATCTGTTATACAACATTATTAGAGAATCTATGATTAATTTTCTTACATATCCATGATGCATTGCATGTACATTTAATTCAAACTAATGCAGAACCTCAGAGGATAGAACTCTCAGCGTATATTAATTTTCAGCCCTGGAGCTATAGCCACAGTATTAGAAAATCTTTTAGAAATGTTCCGATCTAAAGCATCGATTTTCTCCCTGAGCTAATCGAGGCACTTTGATGAAATGGGAAAACGAATGCCACCCTGCAGCGCAAATGGAATCCACAAGAACTTAATTAGTGGAAACAGCAATATTTAACTAAATGATAAAATGAATAACACGTTGCAAGCGGCTTCCAGCCTGTATGAAAGATTTCCTTTGTATCTGAATGGGATTTTTGTTGAGAGGCAGAGTGAAATTATTTTTCCTTCTTTCACATTGAATACACGAAGAAAATATTAGGCATTCATGTATCGATACATGGTCAGTATTTAATGCTATTAAAATAATTTTTACAGAATCCTTTATTTAGTTGCTCCTCAAGTAAAATCTTTATTATTTATACATCAATTTACTTTTGGAGAAAGTATGAAACAGTGAGATATGCTTCAGATGATACTCGAAATGGCAGGGCAATACCTTGCCCCTTCTTTATGCTTGTGATAAATAAGTGTTTGCATTAACTGAAAGATTCAAAAGCTCTTTAGTTAATACAAACACTTATTTAGCACAAACATAAAGAAGTGCATTTTTTACTCTGTCATTCAAAGAGAGTTACTGTATTAATAAAGAACTCCATATGGGGAGTGTTTATTTTCCACATTTGTGTTTATAAATATAAATAAATATTTTATAAATCATCGAAATTTTTTGTCTACTAATCCTTTCACTTGCTATTGAATTTTATCTGAAAAGTGCAGCATAATATTAAATGAAACCGAAGAAAATGTGTCTATTTTAATATTTACAATTCATAAAAATCAGCATCAGAACCTATTTATAGTGTTGTGAACAAGATATTTACAAAGCACTTAAATAAACACTTTGTAAAATATTCAAAATCCTATAAAAGTATTTTAGTGAGTAAATTAAAATGGACTTTAGTTTATGCATTTCAGATTCATTTATTTTAAGGTATATTTTGACAATATAATGCGCGATATCAGTAAAACTCATACAGTTAAATGTACAGTAAAAGGTTTAAATGTTAAAATGAAAACACACACATTTTCCTACGACAATATAAGCTTTACGTTCTTTGAGCGTAGCGTAATATTTGTGGCTTATCTGCTGTTTTACCAATAATGTAATGTGGGTATAGTAATTTAAAAATTTTGAGAGTTTCCTTACTTCAAATATTTTTCAATTGGCTGGAAGAATTCGGAAGAATTAATTAAAAAAAATTAATACATTTCATTTAACCCACACAGACACATAGCGCCATTTTGTTCTCCCCTGTAAAACGGGGGTTCTAGAGAAACATCGATCGACTTCATGTTGAGTACAAGCACAAATTTAACCTAATTCTTAAGATTATGGAAACAAATAAACTTTTAAAAATAAAAAAAAACTATGAAAAATCAGGTAGTGTTGCCGACAGCGCAATTATTGAGCTTGCATGTAATCAAATTCTGCAGATTGAGAAGAAGTTTTCTTCTGTGTTTTAAATCTACAAAGGCTCCGAGAGACAAACTATATTTTTCTTATTCCGCGAATTTTATTTATTTATTTTATAATTTCATATTTGATATAATTTACAATAACTGAAATTACGCAAGTTTGAAGTAAGTTGAATTGTAAGTTCCGTTGATATACGTATATTATTCATAAAAACAATAAACGCAACCAAAACGTTTCGTCAAAACTTTCTTTTAGTACTGTTTTAAAAATTTTCAGTTCCATTTTTAACCTTAACTGGGAAAAAGCAGTCTCTGAGACTGTTGTTGCTACGTAACAACCTTCTATATTTTTGAAGTCTCACTTTTTCATAGCTAACTTGTACAGTGAAATGAAAAGCTGATCATGTTAATGCATTACCATTAAAAAATGTGAACGCTCACTATTTAGAAGGTTATTTAAATTTTCGTTCATGTTCATTTACTCACGTTTCCGGTTAAATATTAAATAAGTATTGTAGTGCGACCGTGAATTGCGTAATTTTATAATAGATTTATTCAGTTTCAGGTTTTAACTGCTGTATTACATGCAAAAAAACAAAAATGTTTTTATGAGTCTATTTTTGAAGGGAGGATGGCTTAAAAGACAGATACACTTTATGATATATGCTTATGTATGAGTAACGAGAGGTACATCTTATAAGTTTCCAGAATCCATAAAAAGGCAGGTTCATCCATTATAAATACATTACATCTTCTCTTTTTAAATTTGTACGTTTGTTTTATCCGTTTTCATATAATATAATAAAAAATTGGTAAGAAGTTGTAAGCTTTATCAAAATATAAAAATAACTATTAAACTTTATAGAAAAAGATGCTGTTGTACAAATTATTTTCAAATACACGTTACCTGAAGTTACACTGCTTTTTCTTCTGCTTAATGCCGCAAAATTTTCTAAGAAACATTTTATTTATTTATTTACATTGGAAAATACCATATGCAGATGAGCAGAACGCATTATCATGATACTGACAACAATTGTTTGGTCACTCTCTTATTAATAATGATACGATATATTCAGCTTGTGTGGGGAATACTCAGTAAATTTATTTGTTTGAAAAATGTGTTAATTTGTTGATTAAAATGAGTATTAACAAATTACATCTTTAAGCACTGAAGGGAACTGGTGTTGGCCCTAGAGCCTCCAATTTGCTAACATGAAGCGTTATTCAAATGGACAAAATGCGCCCATATATCCAACCTTCAAATGTCGGGATGTAATACGTTGCGATGGCAATCGCGTATCCACCAAACTTTCCATAAACTCCACAAATTAGAGAGAGTCGAAGTCTTACTTCAGGTTGATTTTCACGAGTTGAAGGCTTTAAATGAGCGAATAGGATCGAGAGCAGCTGGCGTAATCTGCCGTTGAAGGCTATGTGCTCCTTTTCCAGGTTTATAAATAAAGGTGTCCCGCAGTGGTCTGGGCGCTAAACTCCGTTCCCATAAGAAAACCGCAAGTGAAGCAGCATCCGGCTTGATCAGTGTTTGGGAGGGTCAACTACCTTTCGGCTCGACTGCTGTGGGACCGTCTACGGTAAAGGGAGCTGGTGCACGTAAAATCCGTCGTGGCTCCAATTTCCTCAAGTTGTTAAACGCTACCTCTGAGGGTGGCGATTTCAGGGGTTGGCCTTCCCTCTGGAATTGGTTCAAAAATTAGGGGACCGCGGGCCAAATTCGGACTTCCTCCCACAGTGGCCCTAAAATGGAAGGTGGAAGTTGGTATCGATTCCAGATTACATAACTTTGTTATAAATTCGACTGGTAAACTGGACAAGTTATGTATTAGATTTTTCAGAAGTATCCTTGGATTCAGATGAGAAAATTGTGATAACATTTTATTTTGGGGAAAACATATATTTTTTCTTTGAATAAAGAGAAATAACTGCTTTTAACTTTCATATAAATAAAACATATAATGTTTGAAAGATTAAGGCAGTTTGCTTCGCTCTATCTGATTCTGAAATGAGGGGGAAACTGTATAATATTCATATAATGGCAAGAACATTCATAATTTCTACGTTTTAAAATTCTTATGCAAGAGCTTTTATTATTTATTTTGTTTCAAAAGGTTTTGATAAAAGACAAATACATAATCTCACATTTTTTTAATATAAAAATGTAAACGTCAAGGGATTCTAATTATTCCTAGCTAAATTATTAAAATTTTATTATTGTTGAATCAGTTGCAGGATATTCATACTGATACCGCCAAGAGAAAAATCTTGTTTACTAATGTCTATCAAATATCAAACATTCTATATATATAGTATATGCATACACAAATATTTATGTTATACTTAGACAAAAATAATAAATAAACATTTCTAAAAATTAGGCATGCATAAAGTTCATTAGCATTAGTTGTATTATCCATGTAAAACAACGTAAACTATATCAGCATTAGTTGTATTATCTGTATAAAACATCATCAAAAGACAAAAACTTGTTTATGTTTCGGATATTCTTCAGAAAACCATTTTCTTAAAAAATGGTAAAAATTTTCACTAACAGCATGTTACACCATGCTAGTATGTTTACTGAAAAGAAAGAGCAAAAAAAGGTCGAAGGATAATTATTTTGAGGAAATTAGCAGCTCACAAGGAAGTGTTTCGAAAGTAAACTAACGAATTACCATCTTGCTTTCAAATTCGTTACCTGCTTTCAAATTCGTTAATGAAGTTTTAGAAGAGAAACATCTGTAATAAAGAATATTTATATGTATGTTATTAATTCGCAGAATGTACTTTGTCGATGTAACTGGGTATAAATGTAAGCCGATTCAGTTACGGAAAGGTTTATACGTTTTTTCACGTGCTACCATTGTTAAATACCGTGTTTAAAAATAGTTCTTTTTTATAGGTTTAAGCATTCGTAATATCAAATTAAAACTAAATATGCTAAAAACAATTTAGATATCATATTATTATGAAGATGTAGGTATTGACCTACGAAAATTACAAATGTAAATAAATATTCTCGGACATTGGCTCATGTACACATTGTTGCTGATAATATGCTGTTGTCATTCTACACTAATAAGTATAATAAGTATAGTAATTCAAAACAAATGCAGTTTTGAAATATTTTTCTTAAATCATGTACAGCTAGTTAATAATATTCTTTAGCATAAAAATATTGATAACCGTTATATTTTCTATAACTCCTTTTTTTAGCTCACTTAAAAGGTTTATCAAACGGTTGTTTTAGAATTCAATATAAACCGTTTTATATAAAAAAAACCTTGAAAAACATTATAAGAATAATAAATTTTTAAACTCAAAATTTAGAAGAACTCGTTGAAAATGTGTTTCTATAAAATTTTAAAATCTTATTGACCTAAACATATATATATATGTATTTATGCTTAATGGAGTCATTGTGTTACCTAATTCCAGTTTTGTCGTGCTTACATCAACTCTTTACGTGCTTGTTTATGTTTATATGCTTCTCTCTGAGAAAAAATAACCTCGTTTGCGTTGCTTCTACATCACGGGTGTAAAAGCTGAATTTGGATATGCGAACTATAAAATGTTATTGCTATGAAATGACGCTTTTTGGCATTCCACGACCCAACACTACGTTTTGCAATAAGTGACTCTTTAAGCAAATGCATTTTTTTGCAGAAATGCTTTCAGTTTAGTAAGTTCATTTTCATACAGTTTAAACGTTATACATATCTACAGAGGTTAGAACATATTGATATTATGAAAAAAGAAATAAAATAAAGTAATAATAATTCATATTAACGAAATATATTCGAAATATGTTACGAAATATGTTACGAAATATGTTCGAAATATGGTACGTATCAGCGTATAAATACAGACTGCCATCTGTAAGATTTCTAATTTGTTACTATTTGTAATTGCATCCCGTTTTCTAAAAATGATGATTGCTTAAACATAGTTTAATAACAAGATGAGAAAAACAATAAAATGAATCTAATTAGATATTTGAATTCCAATTGGCATAATACCATGAATACTCTGTATAGACATGGGATTTTATTCTAAATTTACACAGCAACTTATAATCTATGGAAACAAGATCATTTTATTTTTCACTAGACTGTTATTTCTTTCACTTTGGAAGTTTCGGTAGACGCATATTTGTGGACACATTTTTTGTGTACAGATATTTTGTAAACCGATTTGCGTTCACAAGATGACGGGGCGGGATAAAAAGTTGAAGGTGGCCAAGGTTTGCAATTTTTGATGATATATTGGCAAGCTTGGGCTCAAAATATTAATCCATTAATCCGAACCTATCCTGGAGGTATCTTTCGTATTCAGTAAGAAACTTGGCAGACGCTACAGTTTATCAGAAAGACGAAGTGTAGTTGGGATATGACTGATAAGATTGATGACAGCTTTTTGATTCGGTTCACGATTACTTGCTCCATGCTACCAGCCACCGTAAAATAAGTCTTTGTTTCAATAAAACCATTTTGAAATCTACAATGATTAGTCTTTCATTATACAGTTCGGTTTCTGCAAACGTAGCGTACACCCACTATACGATTCACACATATTCTAAAAAGCTTTATCTTTACCTCTCAGTGTCACCACACTAATATCTTTATTTTATTGCAAGCTCGACAGTTTAATTTAAGAAAAAAATTATACTTTCTTCCGTGTGTTTTCAGCGTATGACAAATCTTGATACCTCATTGATACAACAGTAATACATAATATTTTTATGATTTATGAAGAAAGCAAAATCGCCTATACGGGCCACATCTTTAATGACCTCAAACTTATCCTAATGAAATCGGTTAGACAAATTACGTACTATAGGTTTGTCCTATACATAGTGTCCAAAATAGTGTCGAACCAGCTTAATGGAATATCGGTCTAAGGAATATTGGGCTTATTGTAATAAATTTCAAATGTACCAAACAGTAATAATTAGTTAATGTCATCCCGGATAATGGAGTAACTCGCTTATTAGAATATATTATTTTCGTGGGGAATTCGCAATATACTACTGAGCAGGTTTGACTGTATCTGAACAAACCGGAATAGTTTTCCTGCAAGTCGATGAATTCACTTCTGAAAATTTCCTGTTAGCAGCCATTGTCCACTTATACTATGAAAAGAACGAACCATATTTTTTCCACTTTAGCTAAGTTCAGCAAAAAAACTAAGTTAATTTTAATATTTATCCAAATCATACAAAACATTTACTTAATTTATGAGTGTGATCATTTGTCAAGGATTACAGTTACATTTTGCATGCTTTCATAAAATTTAGAAATAAGAGAAGCTATTTAACCCTTTATCAGGCAGTGGTAAAATACTTACCACCTACGGTCTATTAAATACAGAAATCAATTGTCATTAGTGAATTTTCTGATTTTTGTTACGTTATATTGGATGTATATTTTTTTCATACGTCTAGATTCTAAATAATATTTGGCTTATGAACTTTTCTTTCATTCGCAATTTTAAGGAAAGCTCGAATAATTACTCGAAAATTGAGCATAAGAATCGTCGCTTTTAATTATATATTTTTGCGTTTAATTCCGTGTACAAGCAGCAGATAGTTTTCCGACTTTGATTTTGTGCATAATTAATGTATTCTCCTGCAAAATTTCTATGTTTGTAGTACTTGTAGTACTTGTTTAGTACTTTTTTCTCCAATTTTCACGTAGGATATTACTGTAGAGGGAAAATATATTAATTAATTCTAAAAAATGGGCCAGAAAAATTCCAAGTAATTTCGACTCTCTGCACATACCCTCGCCTTATAAAGGGTTAAAAAAGCGCAATCCAGTTATTATTTTTCAGTTTACCTTTATGAATTACCTATTTCTTAAACCTGAAAATATTCATTGAAAAGAATATTTAGCCATTATCTCAAGATAACTTATTTGATTATGCACGAAATAAAAATTTAACATAAGTCAAATAGGAACATAAGTTGTAAAGATTTTCAGAGTTTGTAGAAAAGCATGTCTACAACAGAAAATCAGATCTTTCAATATTAAATCTCATTTATAATACTTAGAGTCTGTTTTATCAACATCAGGTGTGTACTTCTTTCAGAATTCAGAAAGCAATGCAGTAAGGAAAAAATATTTCTCTAGGGAACTTAAGAAATGAAATCCCTGAATAGAAAAATGAATACCTTTGATGGGATTTTCTTGGACGTAGCACAAATTTTATGCCAAGTACTCTAAAGTCTTACAGAGAAAGAATAGCATTAAAATTGATATATGTTTTTCTATAGGTTTTCATGAAAATTGATGGTTAAAATCTCTTTTTCGGTGTCTTTTTTATAATCTGATGGTTAAATTATTCAAGCATTCAATCAAATGCTTTCTTGTTTCGCATGGTTATAAACATATCGTAATTTGTTTACTACAGAAAAAATATCTTGAAGAATTAGTGAAGGAGTAAGAGTGAAAAACATGTAGGTGACATGTAGGCGAAATAAAGATAATAGAAATAAACTTACAAAGGTGTAGGGAAATTGAATATTGGATTTTTAAAGTAGACAAATTGAGATATTTTGATATTTTGATATTACTTGTTACCTTATTAGTTTATATATATATATATATACACAAACTGTAGATGTAACACTACTTATTCTCAGATATTTTTAATTCTCGATTTCTATTTCTCGAAAGTTTGCTATCACAGAGAGGAAGATTTTACGACATTTTACTCTGAAACCGCTAGCAGGCAAAACTAAAATGTCACCGAGGGCGTACTGTGGCAGCGGGCCAACCCTGATGATCTTTATGTTTACATCCATATAAAGATAGAAAAATTTTAAATATTTTTTAATTAGCACAAAGTAAACAGACACTTTTAAATGCAGTCTAAATGTTGCATACGTTTTTATCCACCAATAATACTAAAAACTATTCCATAGTGAAATGATTTTCAATAATGAAGTGCTAGATAATAATAAGTTATATGTAAAGATAATAATGTGTTATGTTAAGTTTATGCTCTAAAATGCTTTTTCCAAATGCAAATATTTAAAAATATTTTATGAAAAACAATGCCTATGATGTATAAAAAGAAATTTCTCATTTAAAAATTCTGTCACGGAAAATGAGCCTTAAATTGATTCTTGTACTCCTTTTTTAAATACATTTCTGGAAGCTAAAACTACATTGTGAGTAGTTTATGAAATTTATACGAGACTCAACTTTACTTTTTAATCCTAACTAAAGTTTAAAATTTTTCAATGTTCCAAATATTACATACATTTTATTTTTAAGAAGCTCGATGAAAAGAAAGCGAATCATAAATCTTACTCCCATTAGTAACTTTCAAAGAATTCCTTAGATAGAAATATAGCTCATAGAGATAACTTAATATTTAGTCATATTTTGTTGCCTCCTTCAGTTTTGTTTTAGTAGTAGTTTTCTTTTTTTTTCCATGCAAAATTTGTTATTACTTCTAAGATAACGATATTTTCTTACTGAAATTTATATAATTTTATTCGAGATCACATTTTATTTTAGTCACGTCGTATATTTTTACTTTCTTACCCACATTTTCAACAATACGTATTTAAATAAGTTAAAACAGGGTTATTTGTGAATATATAATAGTAAATATATGTATAACGGTTGGTTTTTTTAAACCACCAAGGGCCAAGGCGCCGAGACTCGCTACGCTCGCTTTTCCTATGAATCACTCGGTCCCTAATAAATCTTATTCATAAAAAACCCCAAAAAACGGCATAATATCAACAGAAAAAAAACCTAAAGATTGGACCAGATAGAATGTTACCGACCTACGCATTGCTTGGTTCTTGCATGTGTTAGCTCAACACACTAACGTAAACGTATTAAAGACAAAACAAAACATTTATTTCTAACATAACGTACAGCGTTAACTTAAACTAATTCATACATATACCGTAACTTGAATTTTATACAACACACTACGTACTTTTCTTATTCTAATAATTTCTTATTCTTAAATACCATCGCTTATACGTTGCCACCAGTGAATTTGTATTACACTCTCAATATAATTAATCGTGCTCGTGTCAAAAATGTGTGATAATAAAAGAAATATTAGCATTAAGAAATGTTTAGTGTCTACATTCGGCCATCCTGGCATTTCAACTGTCCTCAGTTGAACTCTCATTGACGTAACGCAACGGTTTTCGGACAGTTCGTTTAGGTCTCTGACTTTCGGATTCCTCATCTGAATCTGCACTCGAGCTACTGCAATCGTCATTCCAGCTCCTCCAGGATTTTAGCTGGCTAATATGAGCTGTTGTTGCATATAGGTGACCGTCGCTTCCTTCTAACTGCGATATTCTATATGTGTCACCAGGTAGTACTTCTGTCACAACCATTGGTCCTCGGTACTTTTGTTGAGTTTTTGTTGGCTCACCGGTTGCTTTTGGATTTCTTCTTACCACAACTATTTCTCCTTTATCAAATAATAATGTGCCAGACTTCTTTTTATCAAAATGTGCTTTCATTTTCTGTTGTTCCATCTTAATTTTTTCTTTAGCTTTGGATTGTAGTTTTTCTGGGTCGTTCCAAACTTGAGCATTTTCATCAGCTAATATTCTCAATATTCCATCTTTAAATCGTGGTACATATCCGTGAAGTATTTCAAAAGGGGTTTTTCCAAGAGTGTTATTCACCGTATTGTTCAAGTTTCTTTCTACATCCTTAATTTTGCTGTCCCTGTGGTGGTTTGTTTTGGCATTGGTTAAAATTTGAGGAAAACTAAAGCCTAAGATGATCGTACAGTGGTATTATGCCGCGCATAACCTGCCTGGCAAGTACTCCTAGTATTATGCTGAAAAAATTGAAAAATGATTGACATACACCAAAACACTAAAAAAACTAAAGACTCTATGAATTGCAACTAAATACCATTTATTCTTAGTCATTCCACTAATATTAATTAACAGACGATATTGACATAATTTTAAACTTAAACATGTCTGGGGGAGATGTGGTTTTGGAGGATAAGGGGTATCCACAAAAGTTTTGAAACGCAAATAATAAATAGATTACTGGGAATATTCACCATTCTGATGAGGTAGCCGTCTTTACACAAGACACGATCGACGCGTGCCCTCTTGGAACCGCTGTCTTTCTCTTAAGCCATCATCTGGCCTCTGATTCCATGTTTCTTTTTAACACAACTTGATCATATTGATTCGAAGCACACACTGATTTTTTAAGTCCGTTCACACCTTTTCCAAACTCTGCTCTGCTTCTTTTTTCTAGCACACTCGTTCTGTCATCTCTTTTCTCTTCTCCCACGGGGTTGTTTCCTCTTTTCTTACCCCCTCTTACATCATTGGCTGGAGTTTCTGATTTGTTCGTATCGGGGAATTAATGCATCCTCTCGTCGAATCCCAGACATGTAGGTGGATCATTCGGGAATATACCCCGCCAAATTTGCATATCATTTTCGGCCATAAATATTTTCGGCCATAAATATTTTAACGTTGACAGTTCATTGTGCTATAGTGTCCAGACTGTCCATTGCCTGGCGCCTCTTCTAATTTACGGTCTACTTGTGTGGTCTTCCCATGGGAACCGTCTCAAAATTATATTTTACTGCTGTTTCACTTCACCACATCTCTCCCCCGTGTACATAAAAAAAACAAGAAAAAAAAAATATTCAATGTCCACAGTTACTAGTTCATTACACGTAGCTACACATGTGCTACGTTTTAAAATTTGGCACTTGTCCTGTATAGTCCATGCGATATAGTCCATCATACGTAGCAAATTATGTGCTACGTTCTACCGTTTAGTAGTTGGAGTTTAGTCCATACACAATAGTCCATCACGCGTAGCTACACACGGCAAAAGTCTCAGTTGTGATACATTTGTTCTCCCGTTGTGTCTCAAGCATTTTGTGGTTTCACGTGAACATTTTCGTTCTCCTTTGCGGCTTTGTTTTGTCAGATTTTGTTAAATCTGGCAGTATCGATAATGTTTCCGAACCACTTTGCATTAATAACATTAATGAGTTACCTTTGTATCTTGTTTCTCAATTTCTTCAAAATAATATATTGTACACCAATGGGATTGTACACACATTATTATGTTTGATCACACATTCTGTACCAACATGTACCATATTTATATTATTAGAGTACCATATTTATATTATATATATATTAAGAATAACATACAATATCATGTGTGTCTATTACTTGTTACATATATATATTTATCTGCATATCATAAAAAATACTCGTCTTCCTTCCTTTTTTTTTTTTTTAAATTTATTATTATTATTATTATTATTATTACTATTATTTTTGCTCAGACAGGGGATTCATTCCTATATTGCACACCCTTTTATTTGTACGGTACACCTCACGTACCACTGTTTCAAAATATCTAGCCATAATCATCGATGCGTTCTTATTTACTCATTCAATTCATTTCTAAATTCCCACGTTTGTACCTGTAAAAGAGTTTCACTGCTAAACCCGTGCGTTCTGGAACTACCCTCTCTCCTCTTGTATTCCTTTTAAGCAGATCCTTCCGGCTGCGAAACTGTTTGTCGCTTGACAATCGGAACTCATGGTTGAAATTTCCGGTTTTTCACTGCGTATAATACATCCGCGCGTTTGGAAAAGGGGGAAATTGCAGCTCGACGACTCAACTCGTGCAGTAGGCAACCGGTTTATCTCCTGCGCCGGGAGTGACTCGGCACCTTTTTCGCCTGTGTTTTTTTTTAGGATGTCAACGTCGTGTAGAGGTAAGTGATTGTTATTTAATTATTTTGTTAATGAAAGCTTATGCCGCCCTATTAACTGTAATTTTGTAAAGAGAAACAAACTTAACGTTACTATTCTTACGTTTTATTTTGTATAGCGCCGATCTGCATGTCGAGTCCATGCGGTCTGATAGGTTATTATTCTGTGAACTCCCTATGTTTACTTTAAAATAAATAGTCTTCTATTATTCCAGAGCGCGTCTTACTCATCGTGGTTATTGCCTGCAATTGCCCGATAAGTACCAAAATCCAAGGGGAAATCTGCAGCTTTCCGTCCCAGGTACTCTGGTGACGCAACTCACTAATTTTATTCTAACTTGTATTAATTAAAATTTTTAGTAAAATTACTGTACTATGTATTTGTCTCTCCTATAGTTGTATGTCCGGTATTTATTTATATGCATATTTTTGTCTTTTCATGTTGCCCTTCTCTTGCATCCTATGCGTGACATCCGAACGAGCGACTCTCCGTAAATCCGAACGAACGACTCGCCCCCATGGGAATGGCTCCCTGCCGGTTTGTTTACCAACAGCAAAAGCCAAACGACAACACCAGCTGATGCCTTGCTAACTTGTGTTTTACTTTTTATTTATTTATTTATTTATTTATTTTTTTTTTATTTATTTTTTTATTTTATTTTATTTTATTTTTTTTTAACATACGTATGTGTGTGCCTGTTATCTTATTGCTTGCTATTATTATCAACATTATTATATTTTGTCCGTCTCTTTTTTTTTTTTTTTTTTTTTTTTTTTGTTGTTAACATTTCCTTCATTTTCAGCTTAGCTTTTCTGCAGTGCACAAGGTTACACGGGATATCCCTTTTGATTATATATATATCATGTCATTATTATTATAGTTCTTATTATTATTACTGTTATGATTAGCTAAATTCAATTGCCTTCCAGGTCGCGTTTTTCTCTTTTTTCCTATCAGTTTTGTAATTCTCGTTTTCGTTATCCTTTCACAGAAATTTCAATCTTTTCATCTATTTACGCAATTGAACTTGAACATCAATCATCATGAAAAGCGACCTTCTGGACCTCACAACTCGGCTACTGGTAAGAACCCCTTTTTTTTTTTTTTTTTTTTTTTTTTTTTTTGAATTTTTGTTCTTTTCCTATGTTTGTGCTTTTTCTCGCCCCTTCTGGGAGCGGTTGCGTAACCAATAACCATGGGTGGGGGTTTTTGACTCGTCAGAGTCTGTTTCTTGTGTCTGGGGTTTTACCCGAAAAATGAGGTTTTTGTGCACTTTTTTTGCTTCTACATGAGGTTTATTCACTTCTTTAAGTAACAAATTATTATTACGCAATAGTTTAATTACCCTATAAGGGCCGGTAAAAATGGGGTCAAATTTACACTTCTTGTGCATATTTCTCATGTATACCAAATCCCCTATGTGGATTGGAGTATGTTTAGCGGGTTTTTCTAAGTTCTGCGGTTTAGCCGCTTTTTCTTGAAATATCCAGGCCTGTTGTCTGTTATTTAAATTCTGCTTAATTAATTTGTCCACAAATATTTGTACTTCCTCTTGGGACCATCTTGATTCGAAAATATTTTGTCCCTGTACGTCAGTTGTATTGTCCAGGGGTATTTTAATGTCACGACCCAGAAATAGTAACGCCGGCGGGAAATTCGTCGCCCTGTGTTCAGAGGCGTTGTAATAGAGCTGCGCCCATACACTTGCCTCTTCCCATTCAAAAGTGTTCTCTGCTATGCATCGAATACACTGCTGAAGCGTGCCTTGTGCTCGCTCTACCGTCCCATTCGATTGTGGGTGGTAGATCGACGAAAAACGACTCTCTATATTGAGAGATTTTAAAAAACTCCTTAATTCCTTTGATCTAAATTGAGGTCCGTTATCCGATATAATCGTATCTGGAAGCCCAAAACGAGAAAAATAACTTTGTAAACATTGAACTATTTGATCCGCAGTGATTTTTCTACATGGAAATAATTCTATATACCTTGAGAAACTGTCAATTACGGAAAAAAAAAAGCAATTGCCTCTGACACTGCGAGGCAGCTTCCCAACAATATCTATATGTAGACACTTTCCGGGCAGTATTGCTCGGTCCATTTTTTGTCTCGCCGTAGCGGGAATGTGCCTGTTTTTGAATTGTGCACATCTGTGACAGTTATCGATAAACGTCTTTACGTCATCAAATAAGTTGCCCCAAGTATAAAATTTTTTTATAAAATCGATCGTTTTTTGTCTGCCGAAATGTGTTGCGTGTGCAATTTTGATCACGGACTGTTTTAAAGCCTGAGGGATCACGATTACATCTATTCCTGCCCTCTCTCGCGTGGCTTTTTCCCTATAACGAAGAATTCCATGTGCATCGAGATAGTAATTTTTGAACTTAGGACTTTTAGGGGTCTTTTCGCGGACGTGTGGTATTATTTTGTTCAATAATTCATCGTTCTGCTGTTCTTGTTTAATTTTTTCGGTCGTTAAATCCTTCTTCCCTTCGAAGATTTGTGCCGTTATGTTATTTACCTGTTCTTCTTGTAAGATGTATCGGGACAAATAATCCGCGGGGTTTTCCTCACCCTTTATATGTTGAAATTTAAACGCAAATTCACTTAAAAATAATAGCCACCTTGCAGTGATATCGGATTGCTGCGTTAGATCTAAATGGTATTTCAATGATTTCGCGTCACTAATTAATACAAATTCATGGTTCCATAAATAATTGCGAAAATGTCTCACCGCTTCATAAATTGCCATTAGTTCCAGTTTAAGAGATGAGTATCGTTTTTCCGCATTTTTTAAAATTCTGCTAAAAAATTTGACTGGTGTTCTGCCTTCTGGCCGATCCTGCATTAAAATACCATTAATGGCCGTGTTGGATGCATCGGTTGCTAACAGGAATGGTTTTGCAAAATCAATTTTGGTAATTCTTGATTTTTCTAAAATGATCTGTTGTATGTTCGCGAAACTAGTCTGACACTCTTCCGACCATTCAAATTTTTTGGTCTTTCTTGTGAGCTGCACAATCGGTGCAATAATTTGGGAATATTGTGGAATAATCGTTCTGAAGTAATTTGTCATCCCTAAAAATGATTGAATCTCTTTAACTGACTTAGGTGTTTTAAATTTTGTGATTTTCACGATATTTTTTGGGTCTGGGGAAATCCCTACTTCGTCCACTTGGAATCCTAAACATGTGATATTTTTTCGGGCTATTTTGATTTTTGACGGGTCCAATGTTAAATTAAACTCTTTGAGCTTTTGGAATATTAAAGTCATTTTTTTTCGTAATTCTTCGAGGGAATTAGCTGGTATGATTATATCGTCTAGGTAGAAATTTATCTTCGTTTCTCTCATACCTCCCAGCACCGTATTCATGAGTTGAGTGAAGTAACTGGCGCTGTTACGCAAGCCAAAGGGTAGTCTCGTGTGTCTAAAATTTCCTCGGTGGGTAATTATTGCACATTTCTCTCGCTCTGCCTCCGGTAATGCTATTTGAAAAAACGCAGATTTAAGATCCATAGTCGTGTACCATTTGAATCCGGCAACTTCTTGTAAGATATCTTCAATATGTGGGATATATGTTTTATAAGGTTCAGTGATGTTATTTAATAATCGAAAATCTGTCGCCATTCGGTATTTAGGGGTTTTATTTTCCTCACTCGTTTGTTTTTTAACGAAGATTATTGGGAACGCGTAACCCCCGTCGGATGGTTCGAGTATACCCGCTTCTAATAGCTCGTCTATTTCGCGGTCTGCGAGCGTTTTCATGTTTTGCGGTATTGGGTACGGTCTACATTGGATAGGGTAATTGTGGGCTAATTTGATTTGCGGTTTCACAGCGTCTGTCACTCCTAATGTTTTATACGAGGTAGAGAATACCTGATAGTTTTCTTGTAGCATTTTTTTAAATATACGCTGTTGGTCTTCCGGTAAATGATCTAAATCAAAAGTCGCCTCTTCGAATTCCTTTTTTCTCAAGTTTAGGATATTGTCCCTATCATTAGTTGTTTGTGCACAATAATTCATTCCTACTTCTGTACCTTGTGATGACTCCCGTATCTGCCGAACGTTCTGCGGTTCTATGATTTTCGCGACTTTCATGTTTTTTTGTAAATGTTTCGTGGTGTTGGTGTTATTTTCGAAAATCATTTGTAACGACTTATCTGTTTTTTGTTGGATGATGCATATCTGTTCCTTTTGGAATTTGGGTATCACTTGAATGTTGCTTTCATTTTGTTGCTTTTCAATAGGTCGATCTGTTTTTAAATTTACTATTTTTGTGTCCGCGGGTGGAATCAGTACTTTCCGTGCTATTCGAATGCAATTATTAATCTCCTCCGTCTTATCATTTTCTTCCCTTAGCTCCGTATTTTTGGTCTCTGATTTATTAATTGGAATTTCTTCATTATTTATTGTTATGCTATTTTGTTTCGTATTTAAAATTACTTTATTATTAATCATGAAGTCGTAACCTAATATGATTGGGTATTGTGGGTTCATTGTGAAGTTTGCCACGAAAAAGGTGTTATTGCATTTTTTATGCCCTATTTTAAATGAAAACTTCACAGCTTTTAGAAAAGGTACAGTTTGTTGTGTCACAGATTTTATTGTTACCTGTCTGGAAATAAAGTTTATTTTTATTTTACTTTTTATTCCTTCAAATATTTCGTTATTTATTAAACTAATTCCTGCTCATGAATCAATGAGTGCAGCATATTCTTCATCCCCAATGTTAAGCGTTACTAGTGGTATTTTAATTACATTTTGCTCGTTGTCACTCACCGACATTATATACCTATGGTTCTCTTGTTGTTTGCGTTTATTATCATTTATTTCTTTCGTACTATTTTGTGCCTCTATCATTTGATTTTTATTTTTGTTTTTATGGTCAATATTTACTTTGGTAGCCTCGAGTTTCGTTCTATGGGATCCCAACCTCTGATTATTATTTATCTGTTGCCTCTGGGACCCCTGTATGAGTTTAAATTCTTATAGTTCCTGTTTCCATTGTTGTTCGTTCTGCGGACATTTGGTTGCTGTCGACCGTCCGCGGGAATTCTTTCCCAGCATGTCTGAGCGGAGTGGTTCGACTTTCCGCATATTTGGCAGATAATTGCAACTTGTTTATAACTACTATTATGTTGATTAACTGGTTGTCTTCTATTTCGGGGATTGAACCAGCAGTCTGTGTCTGTGTGATTTTGTTTTTTACAAAAAGAGCATGATTTCAATGGATTGGATTTTTCATTCACTTGAGAAATCTCGAGTGCCTGAATTTTATCCTCAAACTGTTTTATTTTATCTTTTAACTGCGCGATTTCTAAGTCCTTCAATAGACCAGTAACGTCTGATTTTTGTACGTCAATATTGTTTATGTCTTCTTCTTCATTAAAAATTCTCTCCAGTCTGATTGCCAACTCAACCGCCTCGTCAAAGTGTTTTACGTTTTCTTTTAAAATTTCTCTTCTAATTTCCGGACTTACCGCTTCCGTGAATTTCGCGAGCATGATGTGGTTCTTTATTTTATCTGTTTCCTCTGACGGCTTATCGATCCCTAAAAATGCTTCAGTCTTTTCAGAGATTATGTCCCTTAGTTGTATAATCGATGTTTTCGGGGTTTGCCTAATTGCATTAAATTCCGCGTGAACTTCCGAAGCTGATTTTATTTCCCTAAATCTTTGGAGAATCGCTTTTTTCAGGTATTCGTAATTGTTTCCGTCTTTCGTCTCTTTTAGGCCTAGTATAAATGCTTTTGCCTTACCTTTGAGGCATGTCTTTAAAATTATGCCTTTCTGCTCATTTGACCAATCGGTGAGAGCAGCTACGTTTTCAAATTCGCTGAAAAATTGCTTTGGGTTCTCGAGACTATCGGCCGAATATCGGGGCAATAGAGGGATTAGTCCCGTGTCTGGCGTTTTGTTATGCTGGCTTTGTGCCGAACTTTGGGTATTTCGATTCCTAAGAGACTCTGGCGACTCCTGTCTAACTCTGGGACGACCCATTTTTTTTTTTTTTTTTTTTACTTTAAATATTTACAGATACTATTTCCTATATTTACTAGACTATATTTACAGATACTTTCTCTTAAGCCATCATCTGGCCTCTGATTCCATGCTTCTTTTTAACACAACTTGATCATATTGATTGGAAGCACACACTGATTTTTTAAGTCCGTTCACACCTTTTTCAAACTCTGCTCTGCTTCTTTTTTCTAGCACACTCGTTCTGTCATCTCTTTTCTCTTCTCCCACGGGGTTGTTTCCTCTTTTCTTACCCCCTCTTACATCATTGGCTGGAGTTTCTGATTTGTTCGTATCGGGGAATTAATGCATCCTCTCGTCGAATCCCAGACATGTAGGTGGATCATTCGGGAATATACCCCGCCAAATTTGCATATCATTTTCGGCCATAAATATTTTCGGCCATAAATATTTTAACGTTGACAGTTCATTGTGCTATAGTGTCCAGACTGTCCATTGCCTGGCGCCTCTTCTAATTTACGGTCTACTTGTGTGGTCTTCCCATGGGAACCGTCTCAAAATTATATTTTACTGCTGTTTCACTTCACCACAGTCCCAATCCTTTTGATTGATCTTTTCGATAGAAGGTATGATCGTAGATAAAATCGTTCTATTCACTCTCTCACACATTCCATTCCCTTGTGGATGTGATGTAGAATTTAAGGTGTGCATAATACCATTTTCATCGCAGAACTTTCTAAATTCGTGTGAGGTGAAACATGATCCTCGATCTGAAATTAAACGATCCGGTAATCCAAAATCTTGAATGAAGTCCTTTAATGATTTTAGAACATTCTTGGTCGAAGTGTCTCTGACAGGATAAAGGCGTACGAATCTCGTCATGTTATCAATAATTACAAGTAATTCCTTGTTTCTCTTACTACTTGTTACAAATGGACCAAGGTGGTCTAAGTGTATAGTAGCGAAAGGTCTGCGGCCAGTTGGAATAGGATGGAGAAGACCTTGTCTCTTACCACTTGGTACCTTATTGACTAAGCATTCGAAGCACATTGATATATGTCGACGAACGTATCTTTTCATTGATGGAAACCAATATACTTCCTTGATCTTCGATACCGTTTTGTCTACTGCAAAATGTCCCATGAGATCATGAAATTTTACAACCGTACTCTTCCTCATACTTTTCGGTAAAACGTACAAGAGTTTTTCCTTTCCATCTGCCTTGATTACCCGAAAAAGTCTATTTCCTTTGAGAATATAATGATCGACTTTATTATTTTCTTCTGGACTTCTTTCATCCTTATCTTTTTTGAGAATTTCTATTAATTCTTTTAAGGTTTCATCTGCTTGCTGCATCATAAGAACTTGGTCTTCTATACTCAACGTTAGGCATACTTCAAGCTTGTTTTCTATCAGGCAGTCTAGTGTATCCGTAGGGTTCAAAACTGGAGCTCTGCTGATAGCATCGATGTGAGACATTTTGACACCTGGCCTGTGACGAATTTCAAAATTGAATTCTTGAATGAGGAGACTCCAACGAGCAATTTGAGGGTTACTTGATTTTTTTGCATTCATATAAACTAAGGCCTGACAGTCAGTTACTACTGTAAAACTGATACCCAACAAAAACTGTCTTAGTCGTTCAAGTGTCCATACAATTGCCATTAATTCAAGCTTACTCGAATGGTATTTAATCTCAGTTTCTGTGGTCTTTTTACTCACGCAGTACACCAGATGCAAATTGTTATCGTTTCCACGTTGAAACAACATGCCAGCTATTCCGTCCGTACATGCATCACAGTGAACTTCCGTTTCTGCCTCAGGATTATAGAGGGCTAAGATTGGTTTGTTTGTCAATTCACGTCTTAAAGTGTCGAATGATTCTTCTTGCCCCTTTTCCCATTTAAAAGGTGCATTCTTCTTGGTAAGTTGAGTCAGAAACTTCGCCTTCGTAGCATAATTCGGAATAAATCGTCTAAAGAAAGATGTCAAGCCAAGAAATCTTCGTACATCATGTATGTTTTTAGGTTGAGGAAACTTCGATATAGCTTCCACTTTCCTGAACCCAGGCTTGATCCCGCGTTCATTGATAACAAATCCTAAGTATTCTACCTCTTTCCTTCCAAATTCACATTTAGGTAATTTCAAAGTTAAATTTGCGGAACGCAGTGCTTCAAATACGTCGGTTAATTTATCGATCATAGCGTTCCAAGTTTTTGCTGGAATAAGTATATCATCCAGATAGCATAATACACCCCTGTTGTATAATGGCCCTAATGCGTGATACATCAAACGCTGAAATTCCGCCGGAGCATTTGTTAACCCAAAAATCAGTCTTTCAAACTGTCCTGTTTCATCTGGTGTTATAAAAGCTGTTTTCAGTTTTGCTTTTTCGGTTAAAGGTATTTGTAAGTATCCATGTGCCAAGTCCAGTGTAGTAAAATAGCTACATTCATGTAACTGCTCTAGCAAATCGTCTATCTTAGGTAAAGGGAATTTATCTTTTACAGTCTGATTATTAAGGCGTCTATAATCAACAACCAATCTGTTTTCGCCAGTCTTCTTCTTTACCAATATGACAGGACTTGCATACGGAGATCTTGTTTCCGACACAATTCCATTTTCCTTCCACTCTTTCACAATTTCTTTTATAGCAGCTCTTTGAGAGGCGTTCGTTTTATATGGCTTCATACATATGGGTTTTGATCCGTGAATTTCCTTAATATCCATCTCTGTTATTGTTGTGCATCCTAGCTCAGAAATATTCAGTGCGAAACAGTCTCTATAGTCATTCAACAAATTAAGTAGTTCTTGCTTCTTCTCACTTTCAATAGTTTGGTCAATCTTGATTTCATTCAAAGTTATGGGGGTCTTTTCTTTTATATCTCGTAAATTAGGTGGATCGTTTGAAACTTCTTCGCTACCTTCAGCATTTACATCCTCGACCATGCTTGCTCTACCAACACACTGGTCCTTAAGAAGCATAACATTTTCATCTCCCGTATTCATCACAGGTATATACGTTTTTCCATCTTTAACTTCCAGTAGATAACCGACTTCAGAGTTTTCCAATAAAATTAGTCCATTGTTAATAAAATCGGTCTGAGAACTGACAAGATTGATTGTATTTTTCTCTAATGTAGTTGTTTCAAGAGTTCTGAGAGAAATGCGATTTACTTTTTCATCAATTAATAAATTTCTAAAAGGCTCATCTTCATGATACGCGATATGAAATGTATTTCCAATTCTAGCATAGGCGATGTATGGAAAATCAAGCCATGACCGTCCAATTAAAAGATCAACTGGTTGTGCGTCATCAGGAACAATGTATATATTTATATTTTGACCTTTTACGTTATCAACTTCAATATCGGCTTCAATCTTTCCCATGGAAGTTACTACAGGAGTGATTTGGTTTCCAAAACCATATAGTTCATTAACAGTAGGTTTGGGTCTCAATCCGAGTTTTTGAGCGACTGAAATCCTTAACAGACAACAAGAACTCCCTGTATCTACAAGAGCCTCAACTTTTCCACAGTCATTTATTTTTGCTTCCTTTAAATATTTTGCACACTGATCTAGACGTCCTCCAACCTGAGTAACGGACAAGCTTTTTTCGTTTGAATTATTATTTTCAGACTTAGCCGTACAGCTCTTTGCTTTATGTCCAGTTTTTCCACACCTACGACAGATTATGACGACTTTCGGTTGTGGGCAGTCCTTAGAAATATGTCCGTAAAAATTGCAGTTAAAGCATTTTGGCTCTCCTTTCTCATTATGAGTTGCACTGTATAACCTTTTCTTTTCGTTGGTCGAAACAACATAATCATCTTTGAAATGACTCTTTTTCTCGAAATGCCCTTCTTTACGTGGTTGCTTGTTCTTGAAAGTTGATCTCACAGTTTCATAATCGTCCAGTTTTTCGACTAAATGATCGGGCGATATTAATTTCGGCCAGTCATCAATAAAATGATCTCTAATTTCTTGTGTTACTTTGCGTTTTATCTGATCTGCAATAATTAAATCACTTAATTTCTCAAAGGTATCAACTTTAACACCGCTTATCCATTCATTAAAGTAACTTTTTAACTCATATGCAAAGTTTTTCCACGTGCATCCACTATTCTTGCTATGTGTGAAAAATTTTTGGCGAAACTTTTCTGGCGTTTACTTGTATCGTTGCAGCAATATCTTTTTAACTTCTTTATAATCACTTGCTATTTCATCTGATTCTCTGGCGATTAATTGGGCAACATCATATGGTAGCAATCCTAGTAGATGACTCACCCACGTATTTTCAAGCGCATCTGCTTGTTTGGCTAAGCGTTCAAACATTGTTAAATACAAGCCTATATCACTTTCATCTGGATTAAATTTTTGCATCAAGTGGTGGAGTTCCAATTTTGGTTTCACTTGTACACTAGTACCATTTTGATTGGCGACAGGAATTGCAGCTCTACCTTCCATTTCGATACGTAATTTTTGGAGTTCAAATTCCATCTCATCCTTACGTTTACGTTCTTCCATTTCCTCTCGCCGTAATTTTTCTGTCATTTCTTCTTGGCGCTTTCTTTCAGCCAGTTCTTCTCTATCTTTTCGCTCATTAATTATCGTAGCTAACCATTCCTTGGCGCAGTTTTCGTCATACTCTTTACTTGCCAAAATCATTTTTTTCAGATCACTCATTTTGAGATCGTCATTAACTTGTTCACCTAACTCTTCGGCTAATACTTTTAAGTCACACTTCTTTGCTTTTCCAAACAGAGACATGTTCAATTTCTTAATTAATTCAAAAACGAATTCGTATTTAAACGTACACTTGAAAAAAATAGAACTTATACTATTTTCTTATCGTAACTTATCTTCTCGTACTTATCTTATCGTAAAATCTGAATTAGTTTATCCCGCTTCTGAATTGTTAGCTCAACACACTAATGTAAACGTATTAAAGACAAAACAAAACATTTATTTCTAACATAACGTACAGCGTTAACTTGAACTAATTCATACATATACCGTAACTTGAATTTTATACAACACACTACGTACTTTTCTTATTCTAATAATTTCTTATTCTTAAATACCATCGCTTATACGTTGCCACCAGTGAATTTGTATTACACTCTCAATATAATTAATCGTGCTCGTGTCAAAAATGTGTGATAATAAAAGAAATATTAGCATTAAGAAATGTTTAGTGTCTACATTTTCTTGCATGTTTTTTGGAACATAAAAATTTAAACTTCACACTATTTTTAATAATGTAAAACCTATGGAACACCTTTACGTATTTTCCACCAAAGGCTATTTTTCATAATTTATGACTTACGTATATATGTAGTTAATAATTGTCTCTAAGAAAACAGTACTTCATATGTTTTCTTTGATTAAAAACTGCGGAACAGCTAAGATAGCTTGCCGTCAATGGCGACTTATCATTATTTGGTGGTTTACACATGCTTACAAACAATAATTTCTGCTCATGTAAGATTCCCGGAAAACCGTTATCCATATTTTCATATACATAATCCTTTGCAGATTGGCGTATTTAGCATCCCGAATTATATAATTTCGCCTCCCTGGCAAATATATAAAGTGTAATATAACTTCTATAATGGCATATTTAACGCCACCAAATATTTCTACTGTCAGAAAATACTACAGATGGACCGAACCGGCTTTAAAGTAATCTGCATTTTAATTGTTTTTCATTTTCAAGATACTGGATTCTAGCATGTAATTATTTATACTAACTGGGTTTTTTGGAACTCGCAGTTTAGATTCACCCTGCTTGGAAATATATCATTTTATCCGATCATACCTAATGCCAAGTTGGCGCTTTTAAAATCAATTACAATTAGTTATTCCGTTTTGGAAAAACGAATAATCGCTCATTCTAAACTCCTGTGTTCTAAGCGAACTTAATTGTCAACTTTCTGTAAAAAAACGCTGAAATATTTATTTCACATAACTTTTAATTTGGCGTAAAATGGGTGTAATTCTACTTCATGTTTGTCACTTTCACGAGATTCTACATACTTGGAATTGCTTTGTTGAAAAGTAATGTATAATTTTGTGCCAAATCTGTTAACCATTAAGTTTATTTTTTTCGATTTTCTTTTTAATATCTTCTAATATAATTCGATTTTTGAAATTTAAGTCAGCTTATGAGGTTCCTCGGAATTTTCCGAATCCTTGGACATCTTATTCGAAACTCAAATCCCCCACGGTTTAGGAAACGATAGCCAAACAAGCTCTTGACAGCGGCGGCAGCGGATACAGCGAACGTCACTTTTTATTAGAATAGAGAGATACTCATTTATTAAATTAAAATTCACGCAAAAGAGTAAATGCACCTGTATCGAAATAACTATCTGCTAATATGTTCAATTAATGTTTATGTGATACATAAACTTATGATTAAATATAAAATTGAATATTGTGATATATTATAAATACTTCGTGATACCTGATCTTCTTTCGAATAGGAGGGTTTGCAAAATATATGATTTTGTAACTTTCATTTTCAATGTTTTAGTGTGTAACTGAGTGAATATTCGGAGCCTTTGCTCATGAAAATGCTATATTAGTTAAAAGCCTAGGGGCTCTATTCTGCCACGTTCGTATAAGCGAACGTTCGGATATGTGACATCAAAATGACGTTTTTCGCATCCTGCTAACGTATGATGGTATTCTGCAATGTAACGGTGGAGCTTTAGGTGCAGATACTTCCTACCGAATGTTTACATTAGCATACGTTTCGAAATACGTCACAAATCTGAACGTTCGATTAAACGAATGTAGCAGTAGGTTTTGTGTAAAATACGTGAAAACACTTTTATTTTTTCAAATAGCTGGTCAGTGGTCTATTAGAGGTTTGACCACAACGAGGGTCTCAGATATTGGTCATTTCATTATGGGGGCGCCTATAAGGCAGGCCAACATTGTTCCCTATGAGTAGTCTCCTAATATTGAACTAAAATACAGATGAGAGACCTAGTATCTGAAATCGGCACTCTCAGATGTATCGCTTGCACATGGAGCCACGAACAGATTTTATTTGTAACACCTCCCTTTAGCGTACACGGTACCACAGCAGTCTTACCGAGAGAGGAATTTACCCTCCTCAGCACTTGCCAAGTCGGTGCTGTTTCACGGCGCGTCAATTGAAAAAAAAAAAGTACTCAAAATAAGAAACGGAAAAGACCACACTTGTTAATTTTCAAAAAATTTGAAATTTTTAAATTTGTATATGACCCCAGTACAAAAAAAATCCAATTACTAAAACGCGATCCTTACACTAATGAGGTAATGTTCAAAATTTGAAAATTACATTCTAAAAAGAGTCTGCGGTATGGAGATAAATATGCAGACTACCATATTTGAACAGCTCTCGAAGGGCAAAATCTCGTCGGATGATAGTATTTCAGGGCTCGTCATGAAATTACGATAGCATTTTCTTGTTCGACTCTAGAATTAAGCATTTGCATTCAAATGCAAGTACAACCCCTCGTTCATCTTTGTTTATGGATATCGCTGAGACGTTCTGTGATAAAATGCTGAAAATTTGTATATTGCCTCATTAGTGTATGGGGCAAATTTTACTAACTGGGAATTTTTATGTTCGAGGGTCGTATACAAATTTAAAAAGTGTTGTTTTTTTTAATTAATTTGAATGACCGCAGATTTGCTAATTCTTATTTTACACGTTAAAAGGAATTTCTTTTGAAGCTGCTAACTTTGGGATAGACTGTCATTTTTTGCTAAAGCCAACAATTTCTCACGCTTGGATATTGGAGACTTTCTTCTTTGACACGTTTTATTAACTTTTTCTTAATTTTTGTATCTAATTGTTTTTGTTTATAAAATTAATAGATTGTTTTATCCTGAACCACAACGGATGAGCACGCCTACTTTTTTTGTTCGTTGGCGTATTTTTTTTTTTGTTAGCGCGCTGCATGGCCAAGTTTTAGCCTAGATCTAATTGCTTCGCTCCTAAAAGACTTTATTTTAACTCCGGTTTTAGCATCTGTTAGGCTTCATAAATTCGCCAGTCCACCCAGGCCCCTTGCCATCCAATAACTTTGTAAGATGTTTGCCTGTCTTCAATAAAAACAAGTTATGTCGTCTTGTTGGAGAGCCTCTCTGAGTTATTGCTGATCACACAACACATAAATGGAAAACTACATCATCTTCTAATCCTCTTCTACGTCCCCTAATTTAAAGCACGTAGAATCTTTGTTATATAACTAAGTAATGTGTGATGTCGGCATCGCAGGCTCTTTGCAGAAAAATTTTACACTGTATTTTGCATCTTAAACACATTTTAATAATATTTGAAACCCGAATCGATTACCAAAAAAAATAGAATTTTGAAAAAGAGTCCAAAGGATCGTTTTAAAAGGGCAAAATAATCCTGCATTTGAAAATAATGGTATATTGTGTTTTATCGGTAAAATAAAAGATGTTAATTTAATTATGGCTATATATAATGAAAAAAAAGATCAGTTTTACAATCATATAGTATGCATAATTTATTTTATAAAAATTATAAAATAAAAAGTGTCTCAAAATATAGAATGAAATATTTCAAAATTATAATTAAAAAATTATGGCCTACAATAAAGCCACAAATAAACTAAATAGTAAAATAGGAAGTCACGCATTTTGAGAACTCTGAAGGGCTGGCATAATGACTTAGGAACCGGTACTAGAGTTTCTTCAGTCGATGGATCATTTTAGCCGGGAATGTGGCTGACCAGTTTAGGTCATATTACTGGAACACGCCGAGAAACATCACAAACTAAACAAACGTATAATTATCACATAGAAACATACTCTATTCAGTAAACGAAGTCCTGTTTCTGTACATTAATGAGTGTACTTATAAATAAATAGGAAAGTTAGTGCTTAGTTTATGAGTTATGATAAAACCCAGTTTTTTGAGGATTTCTACTCAGACACGTAATCCATCGATCATTTAAATATCGGCATTGCTTCTTCTTGACTTGACACAGCTATTTTACACGTTTCCTTGTAGATAGCGCTGCATGCATTTAAGAAAACATAGTTTGATCGTTTTGACCGCTAGGATCATTTTGAGCCATCTCCCCTGTGTATGTCCATAATATGAAAAATTATACGCCGAGCTTGCATACTTTTTAAAAATTGTTTTTATTAATAGGAACATGATTACTGATTATCTGCCTTATAATTAAAATTCGCAACAGATTTTACCTAAGCAAGTTTCTTAGAGAAAAAAAATCAATCATTCAATAAGCAAAAGCAGAAAAATGTTCTTCAGATGGTATTTTCTGTACTTAAATACTAAGAAAGTACTCTAAAACTATGAAGGAATAAAAATTTTTTTCTTTTTATTCCATGAATTTCATAAAGTTGCATTTAAATATTTTACTATTCATCGAATTCTTTTAGAACATAATGTTCATCAAATTCTTTCCGTAACACCTTTCTCTGAAATTGTGTTCAATTAAAACATGTACGCTTACTTGTTCATATAGATACAAAAATTTTATCCTACTTAATCATTCGTCCTTTTGAGCATTCGTAATGCAGTGAATTATTTTACTGTTTAACAATGAATCTTGATTCTTCAATATCAGAATAAGGCACTTTAGAGAACATATTGTAATCCTGTAACAGATTACAATATTTTCAAACAACTTCTTGGAATATAATATTATGTTAAACAGTCTAGATATAAAAGACCGGGTTTAATTTTTATCAGAATTTCTTATCTAGAAAATTTACAAGATGAAATATGTTAGTTATGTGTTTAAAACCATAATTCAGAATTCGTATTAATTATAAATGTAGGATGTAATCTGGTAATTCTGGGAGGGGTTTACTTTATGAAGCATCTTATTGAAAAACAAAAACATGCATTAATCAAAATGTGCAAATGAAGTTAAGTTATTTATAAACTAGAAATATAATTTTAAGGAGGGTGGGGGCTAACTTTTAATTTCCTATAGAATGTTGATTTGTAAAACCAAATATTACACTTTTTGAAATACATATATTAATATTTAACTTGAAATGCATTTATAAATTTTATTCGCAAAACTGAATTTATAATAATGTGTATAATAAAAGCAAAGCCGTCGCAGTGCTTTATCAAATATTGTCTTTAATTTTGTTAAACTAGCCCGAAAGTTGTACATGTGCATTTTCATAATATTCATTGCATAACATTTAATTATTGAATCAAGCACAGCTCTTCATGCACTAGGTGAAAATGGTTTAATGCATTAAAGCCCAGCGTACATTTTTTAAGCGGTTCCAAAAATACTGAAGGTTTGATTTTTTTTCCAAATTTAAATTAGTGAATAATAAAATTGATTCATGCAAGATACTTAGATAGTAGAGTAAACTTTACTCAAGTTTACTCTGCTATCTAAGTATCTTGCATGAATCAGTTTCATTATTCACTCAGTTAAATTTTCTAAATTAAATTTCACTTGTTTTTTATTCATATTTTTGAGAAGAATAAGTGTGTTCTTCACACCGAACCAAACGGAAAATTACTTGTCACTGCAGGTTTCAGAATAAACTGGAAAATGTTATGGAAATGGCTGGGTGATAACGGGTTCTGAAAAAGTGTAAGAAAAATGATTAATACATTATTGTTAATTTTTTTATATATCAGTAAACGGAATTTTAATTTTTTAAAAACAAAACCATCACTAAGTTCTTAAAAGATAATAGAATTGATGTAATTGTAACACACAATTTCATTTAGGAAGAGTAAGTTTTTTACATTTATAAACTACGAAATGTATTTGTGATGTGTGTGAAATGTGTGTCTGTGAAATTATGTATATATGTGAAGCATGATCATGTCGTTAATTATTATTTCGATTTTTTAACATTTGTAGTGAAAAATTACAATAAAGAGGACTTGAAACCTAAATTAATTTTATTATTTTTATTAAAATTTTAATAATTATTTGTCGTTATTTTTACGTGAATGTTAAGCTCATTTAAACTAATATGTAATAAATTTTTCTTAATTTAAAAAACACAATTTTACTAAAAATTTTAGAGTTATATTCTTTAATTTTAATTTATTTATCTTTTACTTGAGTTTTTTTATGTGTCGTAACTGATAATATTTTGTACAAATTTAAGGAATTGATTTGGGATAATTGCACATGTTTCAGAGAAAAATAAAATAAAAGTACAGGTATAAGATGTATTTTACGGTATATAGATTGTTTTATAATGTAAATCTCAAAGTTGATATATTCATAATGCTGGGGTGTTGAAACCCTTTTACCACCTTTTTTGGACATCTTGTATTTATTTTAGCGTCGCATTAATGGTACATGTCATTATTTTAAGTTAATGTAATTCCAAATGGCATGAATTATTTTAATAAAACAAACAAGAAAGGTAAAGCTTGCTAAAAGCATCGATTGGAGAATACTTTCCAACCCACTAGCGTGCACCCCCCCCCCCCACACACACACGCACACATCACCTAACCAGACAGCCTTTAGGTTGCTTTTTCTTAACACAACACAATGCACCAAATTGGTTAATAAGAGCGGGAGAAATGAATTTTCAAGATCCCCATCGATATGATCATACCTTGTTATTACCACATTAGGCATTTTTTTCATTTTCCGCCTAAAAATGAAAATGTCGCCAACCTGGGTTCGTTTTACGAAAGCATTTTTCTCACCCTATTTTAGTAAGACACTATTGTGCTTTAAATGGATGCATGCCTCTAAACTGTCATTGAACGTAATATATTGGATTTATTGTGAGTGCTCCTGTAGAAAAACTATTAATGATACAGACAATAATTTCGATGGAGATTTTTATCTTGTAATACTTAATAACATGTACCGATTTTGTTTCATTTCAAATAGCCAAATATTTCTAAAATACACTTTAAGGAATGACAGCTCATAGAGCGTAATGTTCTAGAAATCATTTGAGCTGTTCACTAGAAGAACTGTGGATGCTACGTATACTATTTTCAACAGGGTACATGGTACAGTACATAGAAATAACATATATATATTTCGTAGTAATCCATTCATATTTACGGGAGTTAGAGCACGGACGGATAAACAGACGGACAGATAGGCAAATCGAAACCATAAACACAATAGTAAATAATTAGTTAAGTAAATTAAATAAATCTGAGTTTCTAACTTAGACACCAGTGCCAATACAAAGTGACTGGAACGAGTACTTCTATAGATTAAATGAAGCGATAGCGTGTCATCCAGTATTTAATAAAGCAGACATATTTCGGTCATAATGCCATTCAGTTATATTAATATGCAATACTGCTCAGAATACTGCATAATTTAAAGAGCGTGTTCACAAGCTATTGTCTTACGTGAAATTCCGATCGCTATCTTCAGATGCACCATTCAATCTCAACGCCTTTTTAAAAAGTAATATTTAAAACATATTTCTTTTAATTACTGTCAAGCATCACGACTTTTTAAAAATTCGCAATAAAAAGTAATTGTGAAGCTTAAAAGGTGATCAGATAAAAACAATCGTTCATAACGATAGTTTTTATTAGTCGCTACATTCATTTTCATTTGATTATTTAGCCTACACATTTCTATAAATTTATTTGCAATTGCAACGGCTGTAGAAATGCACTAAAATGTATCATGAATCCTACAAAGAGAATATACTTTTAAATTTATTTTTCTCAGATAATTAATTAATTCTTAATTTGAAAATACCAGAATTAAAATGATAAACTGGTCGGAAAAAAGTATCAATGCAAGTATTAAAATGTTATTGATTGAAATTACATTTTTATGCTGCATTATTATTATTTTATTGTTATGAATATTGTTTTTAGCATTAGAATTAATTTTGCATATATCTGGACATGTACTGTGATACCAGGTGACAAAAAAGTCCCCAAAAACTTGATATTCATTAAAAAAGAACAAAACATCATAGAAAATCGCGGTTTGCACAGATATAGAAAATGATGGGACTTTTTTAATGATAAGGAAGTTTTATTTCTAAATGTTACCGATACATGGCACTGACATGTAAATTGAGAAACACTAAAAAAAATCCGAAGTCTCTCTCATCTTACCCATGCAAACCGGAATTTTCTATCGTTATTTTTAATGCAAGTTTAAATTTTCATGCACCCAGGATGCATCAAAAGCCCGTTTTTAAACTTTTTAAAGCCCGTTAAAACTTAAAAAAATTATTAAAAAAGAAAAAAAAATCATGATACAAAATTACAGTTTGGATGGATAGAAATGATTAGAGAGTTATCGGTTTCTTTATTGGAAATTTCGCTGTGCATATGTGCGCTACCTATCGGTGATATTTGGAATACAAACTCTCTTGCCATTAAACAAATTACATCATCGTCTAAACCTGTTTGTGCAAACCGCAATTTTTTATCATTACTTATATTTTTTAAATGAATTTTGGTCTCTATTTAATCATAATAATAATTGGCATCATTTTATAAACCAAATGTATTAGAATCACTTATACTTATTTCTTCCTCTTTCATAAGCAGAATTGCAGTGATTTTAAATTGTTCATTTACTTATTCTTGGAATCGTAACAGAGATTAACACCAAAATTAAACAGAGGAACAGGACATGCTTGGTCCACGAAAATGATTACTTTCGAAAAAAATGTAAATATTAAAATATAACTGATTAAAATTATATTTTCTGTTATATTATTATCATTTTAGTTCTTGTTATTAATGCTAATATTAACTTTGCATATATGTGAACATACACGGTTAATATTTAATGCTAATAATACTAATTTATGAACCACATCTATTATAATATTACCATCCTTATTTCTTCCTCATTCATTCATAATCAGCATTGTGGTCTTTAAACTGCCATTTGATTTTTTCTGGGAATGGTAATCTCCAAAGAAACTGTCTAATTACGTGCACGAAAAACCTCCAGTGATAGTTTAGGTAATAACAAATTCCCTTCTCTAAAACTTTGTCAAAGAAATTAGTGCAAAAAACCTGTCATAATGAAATAATGGTTGAAATTTTTGGCTCATTAATAATTCTTTCCTTCATTAACTATCGATAATGTCATAACGTAAGTGTCATTATCCGCTTTAAGAGTGTCCTTCAGATAAGGGGCTCTATTTTTAACTTCATTAAAGTTGTGTTTAAATTACCTCCTAACATATTTCACTGAGGAGGGGAAGAAAGTTGAACGTCAGAAACAAAAATTTATGTTTTCAATAATTTTAAGTCCCAGACCAGCGTCGCGGAAATAAATCACAAACTTTAAGCTAGATTGAAAGCGTTACTGTTACTGATATGAAAAATGCCTTTTCCAGTACAAAATCGGTTGAATAATTCCTACTCAAATGAATGCCTTTAAAATTCAAAGAGTAGTCAATATATTATTTTAAAATATTATTGTGACTATGTGCAATTTAATATGTTGTTTACAAATATGTAATGACTGTCTTTATGGAGCGTTTGCGATGAATTTCTTTTTGAAATGCAGAAATGCAGCAAGAACGTATTTTTTGAAGGTTTAATTATACATACAGTCAAACACGCTTACTGGAATATGCGTTAAAGAAATATCTCACTTATTGTAATAAATTCTCCATGTACCAAACCATAAAAGTTAGTCGATGGGACCGCGGATAACGGAATATAACGTATATTAGAATAAAGTTTCGTGGCAAATTGACTGTTCCATTAAGCGGGTTAAGTGTATACTGGTTGGTTATAATTAAACTTTCCCTGTATGCAACATTCTGTAGTTGAAATGGGTAAGTAGAATGCCACAAACTTTGGAATATGGGCAGTACACAAGATGCGCTTAAAGAAAATTTTTGAATGTTTTGTTCCAAAAGTGTTCCTTAGCATTTAAGTTTAGTTCTTTAGGTGGTATTTTTCAAGTTAATTTGGATCAAGAAATGACAAAAAATAGTGAATAACGTTCATAAACTATTGAATACATGTTGAGATTGTTTGTACATTTCCAGTTAGTCATCTCCATTGTTAAAATCTTTTATTATTATGCAAAGAACCACCTATTTTTAAACTATTTTTTTTCGAAAGTCTTCAGAGCATATATATATATATATATATATATATATGTGTGTGTGTGTATATATATATATATATATATATATATATATATATATATGTGTGTGTGTGTGTGTGTGTGTGTGCATATATATATACATATATGTATATATATATATATATATATATATATATATAATATTCAGATACTGTATAATCATACAATATTTATACCTTTTGAAGTCGTTTTGTCGTTTTCCTGCGTATTTCTTTGATGTGTTGAAACTAGTGATATAAAATACTTTACTCTCGTGAATAAGACTCCTCTAAGCCCCATTGCAACTACATTTTTGCAGATTACAGAGAAAAAGTGCTTAGTTTGTCAGACATATGTCTAATCACATATCTCTTCCGTCTTTTTAAGTGCAGAAGTAGGGAAATAAGTCGGATTAAGTACGGGAATTATATGACACTTAACAATATAGAAACTGCTTCTACTTCTTTAACGAAAAAAGAGGGAAAAAAATAAACGTGAATTCATTTAACTCCTTAAGAGTGTACCCCGAACTCAGTTGGGACATCGAAAATTTCCATTATTTCTGATTTTGGAAGTCCTTAGACAGTTAAAAATATGATCGCTTCTTTTATTTATAAAGAGGAAGTAAATTCGTTCATATTAAAAATAAAACACTATAAAAGAGATTTTTCTAATGGGCAAATATCCATTTTATATGCAATTTTTTTGACAAGTACACCGCTATGACAAGTACACCCACGGTTTAATGCATATGATTGTAAGCGTTTTATCACGAAGAACCAACGTCTAAATTGCTTTAAGTGTTAGTCATGTTTTGACTGTAAATGCAGATAAATCGATATGAGATATTTATTAAGGAAAAATGTTTTGTAAACGAATATATATATTTGGTCTGTTAAAGAGCAGCATCATATAGTGGAAAACCTTAAAGAGGAAAACACTTCTGAACCTTGCGATTCTGTTTAAAAGAGGTTTTACGAAAACACAATCCTCATGCCTACTAAAAGACGGCAGTTGTTTTTTTTAATAAATAAATAATAAGTATATTTTCTGATTTAATTAATTTTTTATTAAATATTTTTCATGATCTATTGTTTTACAGTGATTACGAGTTTATTTGTTAGTCAGAAATCACATGTATTTATTCTTCTATAACTATAAAAGTTTAATACATTCCGGCGATATAATCTACATGTAAAATATTTAATAAAAATATACAAAAAAACTAGTATTATCAAATCTTAACAGAATTTCGAAATAAATAAATAAATATTCAAATAAAAAGATTATCATATTTTAAATAAATAATTTGTATATGTTTAAATATAAATTAAGAAAGTTTTGTGAAACGATTTCATGTCATTCTTCAAATACATGAGAGAGAGTCAAAAGTAAAAAAGCATTATGGTACAGTTTTTAAAAGATAGGGAAAATAATTATTTTCATTAAAAATTACAAGCCATTCGTCGTAAGCATAATTTTACTCTCAAGGAAAGATGCTTGCATGATTATTGTAAATGTAGTATGGTGAAATTTGGGGTTTTTTTAGATATGCCTTCAGACTACATTGATAATGTATTTTTGAACATTTCATACTTTTTTAAGTAAAAGCGGTAGATAAATTAATTTTTGAATAAATTTTTGAAAAATTTTTGAAATAAATTTTTGAAATTTTTGAATTAATTTTTGAAAAATTTTGAATATTATCGTAAGAAAAAACTATAAAAAATGGATTGGTTTTTGGTAAGTATTGATTGCTTTAAAATGTAATATTATTTTACTATGAAATACATATTTCTTTCTATAGATACGTTTAAAATGTCTTATGTGAACTAAAAGAAATTTTAAAAAAATGTTTTTCTCATTTATGAACTCCTAAATCCTAGAGAGTTATATTTTGTGTCATTATCCAAAAATTCACTTACTTAATAGAATAAAGCACTATTTTATTATCTTCTATTAGGTCCAATGTTCTAAGAATCCCAAGGGTAAAATGATGCGAATATCTTGTATATTTTGTAGATCAATAATCTTAAAACACGTAAAATTTAATTAAAGTAATTTATTCAATGCAGAACATTTAGCAGTTTAACTTTCAATCAATATAACTTCCAGTTCATAAGGAGTTTCCTCTATTTAAGTTTTCGAATCCATCATCATACATCATGAAAATTGACAGGGTGCTTTAGAAATAAATTGGCAATAAGCCTAGTCTTAAGAACACATAATTTTCCGAAATTGCTTGACAAACAATGAAAAAAAGGAGATATTATCGGTCGTTTCCTGGAAAAAATAATTCTTTGAAAACTTTTCAGCTGCATTTTTTAAAGCTAAAATTGCGTCATTTTTGGATTTTTTAAAATGTTCCGGAAACAAAGAATGAAAACTTTAGATCAATTGCGTGCGTAATTACATTTTAAAAAACATGGCAAGAAAAGATTTGGGCAAGAAAAGATTTTTAAGAAGGTGATAAATTGGAATTTTTTGAAAAGGAACTTAGTTTATTAAACAATATCAAAGGATTCTTCATTTTAAAATGTCATAACTCAATTGGTTTCCTTTTTATGAATCACTTTATCATTTGAATAAATGACATTTTAATATGCTGTATATATATATTCCATAAATTTTATGGCTAACTAATTGAATGTACAAAGTAAGAAAATAACAAGAATTATTATTATATCATATTTTTAAATTAAAAATTTTGCCGCAATCTGCCTTTTAAAAATGCAGAATCATGATTCATTTCCATCAGTAACATTTAAAAATGTTAATGTTAAAATAATATTAAGAATTATTTTCTACAGATCTTTAATATCTGATAAAGCTTTGCAAATTTTTATTAGACATTTTAATACAAATAATGTTGTAAGCAATACAAACCTATCTATGTAAATATGTGCTTAAGTATTTGTATCACAAATTACATGGGCCAAGTAGTTATTAAGCACTTAATCAAAAGTGATCCGAAATTTAAAGCTGAAGAAGGATAAGAAAGGCATAACTGTGATGGACGAATTATCATTTAGTGAAGTTTATATACCGGGTGATCCAAAAGTCAGGACAAACTTAAAAATTCATTTAAAAAGAGCAAATAATGATAGAAAATTGCGGTTTGTACAAATAGTTTTAGGGTATGATGGTTTTTTTTTTTTTTTTTTTTTTTAATGACAAGAAAGTTTGTAGTTCCAAATGGTACCGGTAGGTGCCGATGACATGCACAAGGGGAACCAAATTTCCAATTTAAAAAAATCCGAAATCTCTGTAACGCTTTCTATGCAAACTGCAATTTTTTTTATCATGATTTGCTCTTTTTTAATGAATTTTTAAACTTTGGTGCACCCAGAATGCATCAAAAGATAGTGAAAAGCTCAAAAATTCTTTAAAAAAGAACAAATCATGATAAAACATTGCAGTTTGCATAGAAAGCATTACAGAGATTTCGGATTTTTTAAAATTTAATATTTGGTTTCCACTGTGCATGTCAGCTCCACCTACCGGTAGCATTTGGAACTACAAACTTTCTTGTGATTAAAAAAAACTTCTTCATACCCTAAAACTATTTGTGAAAATCGCAATTTTCTATCATTATTTGCTCTATTTTCATGAATTTTGAAAGTTTGTCCTGACTTTTGGATCACCCGGTATAATGCTAAAAAATATGATTGCTCATTATATTAAATGTCACCTAAATTTATTAACACCAATATGCTGTGCGTTTAAGTAAAAAACATCAAAGATGCAATGCATTTGATGGAACCCACAAAATGTATCATTTTGTGGGTTCTATCAAATGTATTGGTAAGTTTAATTGAGTCTAGTACTAATATATTTGTATATGAAATATCATGTACTTTTTTATGTGAAGGCAAATGTGACGTTAATAACGTCTTACATGATTTGTTTTGTTTTTTTTTCACCAAAATGAAAATGCCAAACAGGTATTTTAATGGATTAAGAACCATTCTATCAAGCCTTGGGGTCCGGTTCGATATTCGGTTTGGGCTTGAGAGTTAAATTAATATAAGTAGCTTGCTAAATATTTTTAGATAGATTTTAACAAATAACAATGACAGTAAAATTCATAGTTTAATCAGAATATAGTGACGAAAATTTTAAAGTATGCAAAAATTGCAAGTGCCAATTTCATTTTTAATGGAATTAACACTTACATAGGAAGGAGAGAAAATGCACAAAAAGCAAACTTTAGAATCTTCTTGAGTGTGTTTTGTACATGACTTTTAAGTTTGAGTTGTTGATGGTAATTTTATCGGCAGTGCCTACAAAAACTCTAGCAATATTTAGAAGTCGTTTGCAGTATTGTTTAAGTAGCGAGTGCCCCTATCAATGGAAATGCAGTTGTCACGATCCTGTTAGACGTTACTTAATGTTACATTGTGGCTCAACGTCTATGGTAACAGTTTAAATTCAATGACTGTCTTTTTTCCGAAAAGAGAAATATTTCTATGCACCAGATACTTGCAAATGATTTTGTTGCATCAAGAACTACAATCTCTTCGGTGAAAAGAGGTTTTAACTATGGAGATCTATTTTCAGAACAACCGGTTGCGTTTGTCTTCATGGATTAAAGACAGGGAAGTAGTTGTTTATGTTTAATCAGGATAACACTAGAGAACGTGCTCTTGCTGATCTGGATAGAACAGAACACCAGATCTATACAATCCAACAATTTTGATCATCACAATTTCCGAGGTTTGAAACCATGGATTGGGCAGGGATCAGTATACTTTTCCGCCAATATAGGGGTGCTTTTAGTAATAAATTTATGCTTATAAATAAAAATGCGAGATTTTTAAGAGCTTTGCTTGTTGAGGGTCACGGTTTGGTAGAAGTCGCCTTACCAGCTCAGCAAGCAGACACTATGCTTGTTTGAGTCCTCCTCCAAAGTCGTAACCAGAGTGGCAACAAAGTTACCAGATGTCTAGTCTTCGCTTCCTATTATGGCTTTTTGTAGTTTAATTGGCAGCTGGAAAAATGAGTACACCAATGCATTTCATTTACGGATGCATATATTTCTTATTAAAATCTATTTTTATAATGTCGTTATGGCAGTTTTCTTTAAAAAACAGTATATTATTGTCTTCTCCAAAAATAAATTTTCTGACAGCAGTTCTTTTTCTTT